>CAAE01014553.1:1007140-1026347 GCA_000180735.1 Tetraodon nigroviridis
AAGTGACACCTGTCTTCCCAAGTGGAGTGAGGTACTTAAAATGGTACATCATGTAAGAGCTGTATCTCTCACTGGGCCTAATGGGGTCCACTACAGGCTCTATAAAAAAATTTCAGATGTGCTATTGCCTTGTGAAAAATGATATCAGTGGTGTGGCATAAACAGTCAATACCAACAGCCTAGAGGAGAGCAGGAGAGGTCCTTATTTACTAGTAAAAAAAAAAAACCCATTCATTATCAGCCAGTTTCCTTATATTAGCCTCTTGAATGTTGAGGGAAAGATTTTCTTCAGTGTTTTGGTTTGCAAACTGGTAGGCTACTTAGGAAATAATGGTTACATCGACACCACCACACATCAACCATGCAAAAAGAAGGTATCAAGCTTCTCTTGGTGCCTGCAACACTTAACCATTATCTGGCATCAAATCCAAGCTGCCAAAATCAATGGAGTTCACTATCTGTGCCTCACATTGGGTGTTCAAAGGAAAGTGGACAAAACATGGTCTTAGACTCCCTTCCATCATGGCATACATGAATGGTCAACAAATCCAGGAGTATATCACTTGTGAAGAGGAAACTCACTGAACACTCTTTTTGGATTAATGAGGAATCAATATCAACTGTGGCAGAGAAACCTTTAAGAATCTTGTTGATTGTAGGCTGCATTTCTCAGAAACACAACTCGGGTGAGCCAGACTACAGAAGACACTATTACTGGTCTAATTTGGTGATTTGTCTCTCTCCATGACTATCTATGACATCCTCCCTGCCAAAGTTGAGAAGCTGGAACAACTGGTCAGCTTCTTTGCCAAATAGTGACTTGGCCTTCCTATGAGCATTACCAACACATCACTGTATGGGAAAGGAGTCCTTCAGTTACTGGTGTCGAGTCTTATGGAAGAGTTCAAGTGCTCCAAAGTAAGGCTGGAAATGACTGGCAGAGTTCCAGGACACAATGGTTGCCAAGCAGGACCTACCTAATCAACAGGAAGGAAGTGCCCCCAGCTGTTGTGACTCAGCAGGCAAAGTCAGCCCTCAGGCATCAAGACATTACTGGTCATGTGCAGCTGTTGAGTGGAGGCTTAGGAACCAGGGAGAGCAGACCATCCTGGCTCAAAGGAACCCTGGCACAGGATTTGGTGGCAGAGGAAGTACAATGACAAGAACAGATTTTAAAATGCACCAAGGCAGTTCCTCAAGGGAAGCAGGGCCTCTGGATGCAATTTATTTTAAACCAGTTTTCTTAATATGGTGCTTTTTACAATAAAATTGTCTCTAGGTGCTTTACAGAAGTAGAAAACCAGAACCTAAACCCCCAGTTAAGCACAGTGGCGAGAAAAAAACTCTCTTTGAAGAGGACAAAACCTTGAGAAACTCGGTTTACAAGGAGGAACCACCCTACTATAACCCTGCTGGGTAAAGGAGGAGAGGAAGATGGAAAGTGGACAGAGAGAATAAAATGAAAGATAGACAGAAGAGAGAGAGAAAGACAGAAGAGAGAGAGAGAGAGAGAGAGAGAGAGAGAGAGAGAGAAAGAGAGAGGAAAACAAATACAACCATAAAATCATAGAAATGCAAACATACAGTGGGATGCAGTGGGAGGAGGTGGAGAAGTACAGGCTGTTATGGAAGGAGCTGTGGGGAATAGAGGCATATTGAACCAGCTTCCTCAATTGTTTAGTCTATGATGTCCTCCCATCCACGACCAATTTCAAATAGCGCTACGTAAAAGATCCCAAATGGCCACTGTGTGTCCATTGCCAGCCAGCCTGAAGCATACTGATTGGTTGCAGGGAAAGTCTGGCACAAGCCAATTATACCTGGCAGCAAAACCAGGTGGTGATGTGCCTGACAGCCAGCCTAGAGACAAAGAGGACAGCCACCAATGCCCTACCTCTTCCTCCACCCTAGTCTAAACCTCCAAAAGCATTTATCAAGTCAGGTGCAGCATTACATGGAGTCCATAAATCCAAACCAACTACTGGCCAGTTAGGAGGGGCACGAAACTGGAGGTTACTGGTGAATCTGAATCAGCATTTATGCTTCCCTACAGAGTAACAAATCTTCAATCTGATCTCGTCCTGTCGTCCTCCTCTACCCACACTCCTTTTGTAGTGGAGTGACTGTGCCCCAGGAAGATTCAATTGAGGTAGTCCACAAAAAGAAGAGCTCCCTGTATTTATGCAGCTAATGCAAAGAACATGGCTGGAAAATCAAGATCTCTCAGTCAAGGTTGAGTGCAGATGTTTTGTAGGGAAAATAACATTCACGCTAGTGAAGGACTTAGCAATCAGCACTCAAGCCTTGTGGCAAGCCAACAACTCCTTTTCAGTATAAGAACATTCCAGTCAATGGCTCTGAATGAAGAAGAGAAACCCTGTCTGGGTTCCAAAGCAGTAGCAGTAGCAGTGGAACAAGCAGGATGTCCAGAGCAGAGGGGGGCACACCTGGGACACCAGGTGTCTCCAATGAGCCCTCTGGAGGTGTTGTAGGCTAGTCATCAGCCATCTGATGGCCCCAATGCAGCTTGTGATCCCCTGCACCTAACTGAAGGTCAAAAAACTCACAACTCAAGTTCCCATCACCTCAGGTAGCAATGGTCAAGGGCATTGAATCACCTAGTCTTTATTTAAACTGACCTTAGAACCTTGCGGCCGTTAAATGCCATCACCACAAAAAAATATCACCCTGGTCATAAAACATTGAATGGAAGTTATGTGCAGAGCTGTATTGGCTGGTTAGGAGTTCAATTAGGATAAGGGAAAGAAGTTTCATTCAAAATCTGCTAAATTTCAAACACAAATTGAAGAAAACAGAAGCAAAATTGGTTTAGGGCATAAACACAGACAAAAAGTAGACTTTTCAGTTTGGATGAAGTAACTGTGTAGTAGTGCAAGAGAAATAGAAGACACAGGTGCTTTGCAGATGCATGAAAATGTCACACACACGTGTTTATATTACATATAAAAATAAAATCAAAAAACGGTTTTATGAAAAACATATAATATAAATAACGGTATAATAGTTGGCTAAAGAAGTATAGTCTTTTTGATGAGCTTATGTTACCTGGTGCCAGTTCTGACTGGGGTTGTTAATCTTTCTAACAGAGCCTGGCTGTAGAGCATTAATAAGCCTGTAAAGAAAGAGAAAAATATTGAGGTCCCCATTTTTTGAGGTGTACAATGCAATATTAAAGACTAACACATCTACAGCAATAACAACAACTCACTCGCAAAGAAGAACTCCATCCTTCAGGCTGTCCATGAAGTTGTCCCCAATTCTCTTGCCTGTCACATCCTCAATCCAAAGCCTTAACTCTTCTTCTTTCTGGGAGTCATATTTTGCTGCCAGCTAAAGGGAGGATAGTACATATGTCAAAGATGAAGTTTTAAAGTTTTGTTTTAATAATTATTGTTACAGAACAAAAACAAAATAAAAAAATAACAGCTTGGTCCTAATTAGGGGAAAATAAAGAAAAGTCATCAAATCTGTTTGAAACATTAACAATTTAATCATGATCTTATAATGTTCACATCTGTTCAGTTTCTTGCACTATATCATATTTTTGTATAGCAACACGGGTAGAGAACCATCCACTTGATCATACCAAATAGAAAACAAACAGCTTTTTCCTACAGTCCCACAAGTATCTTTTCCTCCCTTTCTGAATAGTCAAGATTTTTTTCTCTCATCTTTTCCAAAACTTTTGAAGTGTTTGTTTGCTCGCTTCCAAGCCTAAACTAAAACCTTGGAAGACCGTAAGTGTCAGTCAGCTTAGAAGCTTATATAGCTGAATCACTGCTGTCAAAACATGATTACAGCTGGTCGGTTGTCAGTTTTCATCTAAAAATACAAATAAAATAAAGACGATACAATGTCTGATTTGATATCACAGCACTGAGCAAGAAGTAAAAATAAACTGTAAATATTCATGATATAAATTTTTAGATATACCCATAAATTTAAAATTAAACAACAGGTTACCAACACTGGAATGTATTAAAAAAAATTCAGTTGTCCAGCACCTAAATTCCCTTGACCAAAACAAGCTTATCACCAATTTTGTTCAACTCCAGCATCTGCAACGTTTGCAGTGAACTAAAAATGTTTAAAGCCAACAGTATTTGTTGTTATAGCAGACACTGAAAACAAAAGTTTACATGATTAACATGTGGTCTGAACATTTTAACTACTAAAATGATCAATGCACATAATTTGCTTATAGAGTCACCTAAGTAGTGTCCACCTGGGTTCTGTCAGGGTTTGTCAGCCTTGTTTAAGTAACGGTTATTTATCATGTGCTGTGTTGGCCTTTTTTTTCCTTAAAAGGCTTCCCAGTGATGTTTTCCTGCTTCAGTCAAAACTTCTTTATACATAACGGTAAAAAAAAAAAAAAACTTTTTGAAACAATTTGCTAATAACTGCATCACCAAGGCCACAGTTGATCATATTACAATAGTAAGTGGGAAAACTTGTGCAATTTTCTTGTGAACTATTTGTGTTTAACATTTTTTTTAAAACTACATGTACCTATGAGTAGTACTTATTTAAATTCTGTATCACATTTTATCACAACTTTTGCTATATCATGGTCAGTTTTCAAATTGATTATTTCAGTTTTATTTATAAGCATCCAAAACACTGTTAGTTGTGTGTAGGGTCAATATGCAAATTTTTAAAAAAGGATGAATAAAACTGATGGTCTGCATTTTGCCAAAACATACCTGTGCTTTTATGAAATGCTGGGTTTTACTTAATATATTTCACATACATTTTGAATCTGGTGGCTATAAAAGTCATTTGTATACACGATACCAAACAGTACAGCCATTCCTGTGAAACATCTCACCTTGCCAACCCTGTAAAGATTACCACATTTGGAAACAATAAAAATTTTTTTTTTTGTTGTTGTTGTTTTTTATTGTTTGCTACGTGTTCACGATGGTACTGAGTTTTTTTTCTTTTCGCAAAATAACAAAAAGGTTTTTCCGTCAGTAAGTATTGCTTTCTTAAATAACTGATTTTTTTTTTTTCTTTATTTTTGCACAACGTGTCACTGCGATGACTTACCTTACTCTTGACCTCAGCGGAAAGCCCAAAAGCTGGACCACTTCTGAAATGTGTTGACATTGTTATATCGCAAGAGCTCTCGGTCCGGGCACCGTATAAAAGTCGTACCCAGTTTAGCGCGAATCTTTTCACTAGTTGTAGTTTCGCCTTGGACCCTGTCCGGTTTACGCCAATTTATACACACTACGTCGGATATTTTTTAGATGCTCCCCGTGAGTAAACTCTGATTGGCTGTGAACGTCATCCAATTCGACAAAAGCTTCTTTCCTACGCGGGTGCGTGAGGGAACGCTTCTACCTCTTCCGAAGGCGTGTCAAGACCCCGTCATCGATGGCATAATCTAAACTGGGTTTTCTATCCTACCTGGTAAACAACGCGTTTACCTGGGATGCCCTTAAGGCTGACTCCTCACCCATCTGTATCAAACAGTCCCCTTTCCCTGTTTTGTTAAAATTCCTTTTCATTGTTTTTTTGCACTCAGTAAACAAACAAACAAACAAACAAAAAACAATGGCCAACTCGGAAGATTCCATGGGGTGTACCTCAACAATCATGGGTGTTGCACTGACATTGACATTGCATTCAAATTTTTCAAAAATAATGCAGTTCTACTCAAAGCCAAATACAAAGACAAGAAAAATCTAAGTAATTTACATTTGGTAGTTAACCTGGTTTTTAAATCCAGTTTAATTTTACCTAATATATGTCATAGTGTGCAGGTGGTCACTGACATGATTCACTGGTCAGTTTAAACCACTTCATGTTGCAGTTTTGTGTTAAAAGAAACAAAATCCAATATTGTATTACCAAATGAACCTTTTTGTGACTGTAGTATATATAAAAAAGTATTTCAACCCTGTTGTAGCAAATTACAAAAACCACAAACATTAAAAACCAGTAACTAATACTGCAGAAGTGTGTAAAAGTGGGTAAATGAGGACGCTGACAGGGTTGAGACTCTGGGTTATTTAGTAGAAAGCCAGCTGTGCTCTGAGCTCTGACCGAACATGGTCACAAAACACACAGCAAATATTTTATTTTACTATAGCACACTTGCAGAGTGAGTACAGAAAAATAACATATGTATGGCATGCCTTTGCTAGATTCATAGCAAAAAAAAAAATATAGAAATGAAAACTGGGGAATTCTCTAAAATAATATTTACCTAAAATGTTTGGTGGTTGTCTAATATTTGAACAAAAAGATATAAAACTTATTAGCGCAATTACTATTAGAAATGCATAATAAAAAAAAAAAATAGGCCAGAAGACTGGAAAAGTTTTGTTTACATTTTAGGCTGCAGGACACATGTACATTAACAGAACATCTGGATACGGCACTCCTGCTACTTTGCATCAATCATCTTTCATGCGAAACATATAACACATTAACTACTGTATCACAAGGTTACATTACAGTGTAGGTTGCTTTATGTAAAAATGCTTGACCTTTGGTCTTGGCTTATGATCTTTGTCAGATCAAATGTCTCTGAATCTGGAACAGCACCAAAATGTAGTTGTCTGTTGGCCCATAGTGATTTGGAGTCAGACAGACACACAGGCAGACAGGCAGGCAAACAGACTTTACCTGAGTGTATTTACACATGTTTTGCAGTTGCTACTAAGACACAAAAGATCAAAAAACAATTTAGGTTATTTTAGACATATATTAATAACTGACTTTTTTTATCTTGAGATCACATTTTCTGACAAATTAATGTAGGAAAAAGATTCTATTTTCCTTGTATGTGTATGGAGATTTATAATGTACATCTCAAGCGAAAACCTTGAACTTTTTCAGTAAGTAAAACATTTAGCTTTGTTTCATAGATCAAATCCAGGTTTGTTTGAACATCCTGTCCCACATATTGAAATTATGACACCATGAACTTAACTGTTCTGACTGTGAGGACTTCTAACCATAAATAGCCAGACAGCGATGAGTGTGGAGAGGGCTTTGTGCACCAGCAGGAGATTACCAGAAAGCCCTTCTTTTCAAATCCCTGAAAGTCCACTAAATGCCCCTATATCCATCCCCTACCCTTTTAAAATAAATTTTCCATTTTTTCCCTTTATTTTTATTTCTAAATCTTGCCTTTTTTATTTTATTGTGTTTTTGACAAGCAATTGGTGTGCATTCCTTCCCTTAAATACCTTATTATTATTTTGCGGAAAATAATTAGGTCAAACTGCTAAACATAAAAACTGCTGTTTTTATGTTTTGTGCATTATGGTTTGCATATGTGCAATATGGTTTTCAAATTCATGTATAGCACTTTATTTGTATATCTTTTTTGTGTATATAAGGTTTGCATTTTTTTAAATTCTATTTTTATTTTTCTTGTAAAGTCTTTCTAATAATTATTAATGTATGCTGCTGCTGATGCAGTACAATTTACCCATTGTGGGATAAATAAACATGTTCTATTCTATTCCTCTCTAAAGCTGATTTGAACAGCTATCCTAAATATGTGGACAAAGTCTGTTGGCAATTGTGCTTTTTTTTCCCTAATATTCTTGAGTTTTGTGTAAAAACACTGCACTGCATACTTTTCTCTTTTTCTAATAAAACTGTGACATATTTACTACCACAAATTACAGGACATTTTAAGTTACTTGTTAGCTTTACATCTGAGAAGCTTCAAGACAGCCTAAACAACTTAGTGGACCCTAATAGTAAATATCTAACTCTGTTATTTTAAGAAGGAATTCCTTTTTCACATTGCATCTGGCTCAGGCACTTCCCTTCTCTAATCATGCCCAAATAAAGTGTTCAAACTCCATGCGCCTGCTTCTTTCTCTCTTTGTTTATATGACCCTTGTCTGCTGTGTGCCTGTTGCACATAAATGAGCATATCTGCCAGTGCAATGTTTTATAGAGTGGGGATTATGTAATAACATTTTTATCACAATATTCTGATGTGGTTTAAGGTGGAGGGAAAAAAAATCTAAACTCAATTGTGTATTATGTGTGTTATTATTGTGTATTATTACTATGTAACCATATTTCACTCATGTAATTTTCTAAAATCAAATGTATCATTTGCACTGGCAGAGCTACAGCTTGGTTGTCAATGCTGATTTATAGAGTGATAATCTACTGTGGTGGTACAAAAGGCCGTCATGAGAACACAGTTCCAGGAACACACAGAGCCAAATGCTGAGCTGAAGTACCACTTTTGCAGACACAACAATCAGATGCTGGTAGACAGGCAGCTGGTTCTTAAATACTCCACTGATGAGTGATGGATCACAGGTCCATCTGTCACCAGCGAATATCTGGATCACTATGTCCTCTAGTGCACAAAACAGAAATAACAACAAAAAGAGAAGGCCAGGAAAACTGCAGAAACTGGTCAATAACTTCTTTTTGAGACACAGCCATGGTGTTGAGGGGGTACAGTTCGGTGATCTCAGGGTTAGATGTCTGCTCTTTGCAGATGAAGTGGTCCTGGTGGCTTCATCAGTCTGTGACCTCCAACTCTCTCTAGATCAGTTTGCACCTGAGTGTGAACCAGCTTGGTTTTGCGAGGTCAGTGGCCACTGTCTGCACAAACCTCACTCCACGGCAAATTTGTTTGCACCAATTTTCATGCCACTATCACTGCAATACAGTAAAGACAGCATAGTTGTGACCTTGGTGTTAAAACCATTTGAAGTTCTGTCATCCTCTCGTCTGTTTTTTTTTTTCTTTTTTTTGATAAATTGTAATGAGCTGTACATAAATTTGTAGTTTTGTTATAAGTATGCTAATCCCTGTTTTTTAGACTAGAAGTCTCCTTGGAGTAGAATCAGCCAAAAATGCCTCATGAAAAGAAAAAATAAACTGCACAGGAGTATAAGTGGCATTTTGTGGGAGAAACTTATTCAGGACAAACAACAGACAATTTCAACTGTAAGCGCAAATAATGAAAATAACATGCTGCAGCTACAGTACTATTTAGAAAACTAGAATATCCTAAAAAAGTTCATGCATTTCTGTAACTTAACATTAAAGGTGAAATTTACGTATTATATCGACAAATATAAAACAATGCAAATCAATATATTTCAAGTCAAGTCAAGTCAAGTCAAGTCAAGTCAAGTGAGCTTTATTGTCATTTTCGAACATATATAGCTGGTGTGATACATATTGAAAACGAAACAACGTTTCTCCAGGACTTGGTGCTGGTAGGACAACACAAAAGGGGCACAAAAAGGACAGCAGGGCTACACAGAGACAACATGGGTCAACACAACATGCAACAGGACGGGCAGGAATGAGGGGTGGAGTAGGGTGGAGTAAAGTGGAGTAGAGTGCAGTATATATCAGAATAAAGTGCAGACAGATATGTCGGAATAAAGTGCAGTACAGTGCAAATGTTGCGCAGAGTTTGTGGGTAAAACGCTGTAGAGTAAAGTGCCAGTGCAATTGTAACATTTTTAGGTTTTATAAACATTATTCCCAGTAGGAGTGTTAAGGCAGCATGGGAGGATATGTGCAAACCTTTTTCTACAAAACCAGAAAGTTAGCAGCAGGGTTAGATAATAAATAATGTCAATTAATGTGTGGTGGCATGGAAAGTCTGTGCGTTCAGATCCTTCCATTGAGGAGCCTGATGGCCTGTGGAAAGAAGCTGTTGGTCAGTCTGGTTCGGTAGTGGGCCCGAATGCTTCGGTACCTTTTCCCAGATGGCAGGAGGGTGAAGAGTCGTGTGTGATGCGGGTGTGAGGGGTCGGCCACGATGCTGGTGGCCTTACGGGTGCAGCGTGTGGTGTAGATGTCCACCAGGGGGGTTAGAGAGACACCGATGATCTTTTCTGCTGTCCTCACTATTCGCTGGAGGGTCTTGCGGTCCGCCGCGGTGCAGTTCCCAAACCAGACGGTGATGCAGCTGCTCAGGATGCTCTCGATAGTCCCCCTGTAGAAGGTGGTGAGGATGGGGGGAAGAAGATGGGCTTTCCTCAGCCTCCGTAGGAAGTAGAGGCGCTGCTGGGCTTTCCTGCTGATTTTAGTGGTGTTGAGAGACCAGGTGAGGTTCTCCTCCAGATGGACACCAAGGAATTTGGTGTCCTTGACGATCTCCACGGAGGAGCCGTTGATGGTCAGTGGAGGATGTTCTGCCGGTGCTCTCCTGAAGTCAACAATCATCTCCTTGGTCTTGTCGACGTTCAAGGACAGGTTGTTGGCTTCACACCATGCAGTTAGCTGTTTCACCTCCTCTCTGTATGCTGACTCGTCGTTCTTGCTGATGAGACCCACCACGGTCGTGTCATCGGCGAACTTGATGATGTGGTTGGAGCTGTGCGTTGCTGCACAGTCGTGACTCAGCAGTGTGAACAGCAGGGGGCTGAGGATGCAGCCCTGGGGGGCCCCGGTGCTCAGTGTGGTGGTGCTGGAGGTGCTGCTCCCGACTGACTGAGGTCTCCCGGTCAGAAAGTCCAGAATCCAGTTGCAGAGGGAGGTTTTATTGTTTTGATTTTGCTGATTAAGACTTGAAGCTTCAGAAAATTTTAAATTCGAAAATATATCTAATTTTAATATACTTTATATGTGAAATAATATTTTCTCATGTCTACAACTGATTGGCTGTTGATTCATCACCTGACACACCTGAAACATTTAAAATCCCCTGAAATGTACTTTTGTTGCAAAGTCTTGCCTCTTTGATTGTATTGTACTGAGCATTTTTTTAAAAAAATAGATCAATTTGAGATGGATGGCGTTAGAACACGTCCCATTATTTTTCTTTCCTACAACATCCATTACAATTATATGCTGTTTGCTGTGTAAATTAGGCAATAACAGAGAGCCAATAGCCATACTCCTTGCTGCAGGGTTGGCAACGCTGTTCTACTGTTTGAATGTAATATTTTAAGCTTAGCCACCAGATGTAGCTATAGGGAGATATTTCAAGCGTCCCAAAAGATCAATTATTTTTCTGAATCAATTGTTCCAATTGTACCACAAGAATATAAGGAGCAGGGAATCAGCTGGAACTAGGAGCAGGTGTGCTGCACAAGCCCTGCAGCTGCACCGACCACGCCCACCAACCTGCACCTAACCTGTAGATCAGAGAAAGAAAAAGAATGAGTGCCACAAATTTAGACTGTGACATGCTGTTTAGGTACCAGTGTAAGAACAATTGTGTCATGGTAAGAACAGATTTAATTACCGTATTTTCACGACCATAAGGCGCACCTAAAACACTGAAATTTTCTCCAAAATCGACAGTGCGCCTTATAACAAGGTGCGCCTTGTGTGTGGACGTCTGGGGCTCACTTTATGCCACCATGTGCGGGTGGATCGTGGACGCATGGGCTACGATACCGTCTTCATGTATTGTGAGATCTTTCGCAAAAGCCGGTATTAACGTTAAAGCGGAACCGGTCGGCGAGTCTGATTCAGATGATGAAGATGAGGAACTCGGGATGTTGGACATTGAAATAGCGCCGCTGTTTAATTCAGATACAGAAGATGAAAACTTTGATGGTTTTGTGGCGGAAGAATGAATATTTTGTTCAATAAATGTGTCGAAACTCACTGTTTTACTTCCGTTGTCGTTTTATACCGTATGTTTTAGCATGCGCCTAATAATGCGGTGCGCCTTATGTACGGCTTAAGTACAGAAATACACCCGTAACTGAGACTGCGCCTTATAACCCGGTGCGCCCTATGGTCGTGAAAATACGGTAATGTTGTCTATGCTGCAGCAGTGCCAGGACGGAATGAAAGAAACTGTACATTGGGAAAATAAACAGCTACTCCACAAACAAATGGCCCAACACCAACAACATTTAGAAGTAGATGTAACATTTAGGTTTTGATATAATATTTATATTTATATTTAACACTCACTGGAAAGTGTGAGTAATATGAGCTAAATGTTCAAAATTTGTTGAGGTTAAAAAACAGTTGTGTGTGTGTGTGTGTGTGTGTGTCTGTGTTGGGGCATGCATCTGTTGGGGTGATGTACGGGTATATATAAGTGTTAGTGTGAACTTTTTAAAAAACATTTTGTATTTAGTGTAGCGTGAAGTAAAAATGTCCAATATGATTGTCACGGGATTAACAATGTATCATTACGAAAAATACTATATAAGCAAATACTAATAAAGGAGGTAGATTTAGTCTCTGGAATTCTCTTAAGATCCACAAAGTGACTCGACTATACAGAACTCAAAAATGCTTTGCTATTTATTGGTTTCAATTCATATGTTGTAAGTTAAAAAAAAAAGTTTCTTAAACGTCATCTTGGTGTCATTAGGGTAAAACAAAGTAATATTATCATGTCCGTTGTGTCAGGGAAGGGGCACCCTGGAGCACATCCTCAGCAGCTGTCCTGAAGCACTCGGAGAGGGTCGCTATCGCTGGCGTCACGACCAGGTGTTAAAGGCAATCGCTGAGTCTATCAGCTCTGCCATGGATTGCAGTAAGCGCCTCCCCTTACCGGGTCGCGGAGTTAGGTTTGTCAGGGCCAGAGAACAACCCCCTCCCCAACCAAGGGCCCAACCAGGCCTCCTCGCAACAGCAAGGGACTGGCAACTCAGGGTGGACCTGGGGAAACAATTAAAGTTCCCGGTAAACATCGTGGAAAACAACCTGAGGCCAGACATTGTTCTGCACTCAGAGTCATCCAAGCAAGTTATCTTGCTGGAGCTGACTGTACCCTGGGAGGAGAGAATGGAGGAAACGTACGAGAGGAAGGCAGGAAAGTATGCTGAGCTGGTGGAGGATTGCCGTAGACTAGGGTGGCGTACTAGATGCCTGCCTATTGAGGTTGGGGGTAGGGGCTTCGCAGGGAAGTCACTCTGCAAGGCCTTTAGCCTCCTGGGCATCACAGGCATGTGCAGGAGGAGAGCCATCTGCGCACGCTCAGAGGCTGCAGAGAGGGCGTCCAGATGGCTGTGGATCCAGTGGGAAAAGCCGTGGACGAGCGCTTCTTGGACACAGGCCGGGAACTGATCACTCCCAGTCAGGTCGCCTGGGTGAGGGGATCTGATGTTGAAAGACCCGAAACCCCTGATGACCCCAGGTACTATCACTGACGATGTGTCCAAGACCTGCATCAATAGGTGTATTTAGTAATCAGAATCTGATAGAATTACTGTATGGACATTCCAAAATGACATTAGAAAATAAACTATAGCTCAGCTGAGTAAAACAATACTAAATATAACATCCCAGCAGTAACTATTACGGAGAGAAAAGTCTGAACAGCTGCAGACTGTTCTCATAAGAGAACTCATGAGCTCACATTATTACACATAGAACTGCTTCTATGGTGATCAAAAGAAATTGTAGCAACATTCCAGGGCCTGTAAGCTGCCAACTGTTATGTGTGCATTGCTTCTTGAAGGAGTGATGACAAGAATGAAAACCACACAATGTCAGGCTACAAAATAGCATAAACAAAAATACCTGGTAAAAAAATATACTGGAACTGCCCTTTGCTCTGACTTGTGTCCAATTAAACTAATTAGGAAATATAACCTGAATATTTAATTATTGGGTGTTTGTGGTAGATCCCAGAAATGTTTGGTACCCAAAGAAAATGTTTTTTTTTTTCTTTTACAAAGAGTAAAGTCATCATTTGCATTTTTATTGCATTTTATTTGAATATATAATCTAGATTTTTTTTTCATAAATGAGACCACAATTTTGATTTACAATGCATGATGATGAATTGACAGTTGAATCAAAATTTCTTTGTTAAATGAATTATATTTCTATTTTGAGTGAAATATTAGTCAGTTTCAAGTAAAATGCAGCACTACATTAAGGCAATTGACTGTAGGGTTACTTTAATTAGTTATACTATAGATAACATGAAATTTTCATCACAATTCATGTAAAAACATAAAATAATAATGAATTAAATAAAAAACAAAAAATATTGGGTTTCAATATTCTGCAAAGCACTATGATTTAGGTTGTGCACCCTTACCGATCATAAACTCATCTCTTAAGTCTCCTGGGGTTTGAAGAGATAAACGGAGAATGAAAAGTGCCAAATTTTCAGTATCTAAATGTAAGTGCAATGATTTTTCATTGTTAGACTGGTTGCAGAGCTGGAATAAAAACATTTTTTTTTTTTTCCTTATATTCATGAATCAGTTAACTCTCACACATTAGCTTTGAGAATCTAGAGAATCTTGACCTTGCATGCTCTCCTGCCAAGTCCTTCCATTACTGCATGCTGAAATGCACATCAAGATTTAGTTAAATCATCTTAATAAGACTTTTTGAGTGTGCACTATGGTCGTTTTTACTTTTAAGTGCACTAAAGGCAACAATTGCCAAGAAAGTCTTAGTTGTGCACACATGCAGAGAGAATCTGTTCAGTAGTAGAAATAAACAAGACAAGGAGCAGCCTGAATGGGACTTAGTCAAGGCTTTGAGCTGACTTGTTTTATTCTGTATTCCTTTGTATGCTCTTTGCTAACTTTATACATTGTGTTGCCGTGCAGTTGAGGGCCGTGAGCATTGTTCTCCTAGCTAACCTAACTAGGATAATGACCCTATATCTTCTAAATTTCTAATTTTTTTGAGGACTTCTATGACACAAGCCTAACCCCATTCCTAACCATTACAACTGCCCAGTCCACCAGGTACTGGAGTCCCTTTCCGCGCCTGCGGGAGCGAATCAGGCGCCGAACCGTGTATTCTGGGCCACCGTCGATGAGCCGTGGAGGAGGCAGAGTGAGGCTGAGCCGGGGCCATGGGCAGGTTTTAGCCTGGAGACATGGAAAGTGGGATGAACCCGCATGGTCCTCAGGAGCTTAAGCCTCTCCGCCGTCAGAATGATGATCCTCTGGACGGGAAATGGGCCCACAAACCTGGGCGCCAATTTCCTGGATTCCACCTGGAGGGGCAGGTCCTAGGTGAAAAACCACATCCTCTGGCTGACCTGGTACGCTGGGGCAGGGGTTCGGTGACGATTAGTCTGTGTAGCGTAGCAACCTATGGAATGCATTAGGGTTGCCCGGGCCACGGCCCATGTCCGTCTGCACCGGCGGATGTAGGCCAAAACAGAGGGGCAGGAGATGTTAGTATTCAGAGATGGGAACAGGGAAGGCTGATAGCCATACACACACTGGAATGGGGAGAACCCTGTGGCTGTGCTGACAGGAGAATTGTGGGCATATTCCACCCACACGAGCAAGGAAGACCAGGAAGCAGGGTCACGAGAAGTTGTGCTGTCTCAAGATCAGGGCTGTCTCAAGATCTTGGTTCTTCCTCTCCGTCTGCCCGTTAGACTGGGGATGAAAACCAGACAAAAGGCTAGGGGTGGCGCCCAACAGCTTGCAGAACTCCCGCCAATAAACAGAAGAAAACTGAGGCCCCCTATCAGACAGTATGTCCAGGGGAAAACCGTGGAGCCGAAACACACGCTGCACCAGCAGCTGAGCAGTGTCCTTGGCTGATGGCAGCTTTGAGAGAGGTACAAAATGAGCCATCTTGCTGAAGCAATCCACGATGGTGAGGATGACCTTATTGCCGCTGGAGCAAAGGAGTCCTGTCACAAAATCCACAGAGATGTGCGACCATGGACGGTGGGGAGCTGTCAGAGGTTGTAAGAGTCCTGCCGGGGCCTGGCGTGGATGCTTGTGCTGGTTACAGATGACGCAGGCTCAAACAAATTCCCTGATGTCAACCTTCAAAGGAGGGCCACCAAAACATCTGCTGGAGTAGACCACAGGTGCGTTGGGCCCCTGGGTGACAAGCCAAACAGGATGAGTGCCCCCACTCCAGCACCGCTGTTCTAAGGCCTGCTGGAACATAGAGCCAGTTATCTGGGCAGGAGCTAGGTCTGGGTTGTCCTGCCGTGGTGGCCTGTAGCTTCTTCTCGATGTCCCAGGTGAGTGATGCAACCACACAGACAGGTGGCAACATAGTCTCTGTGCCCTCACTCGATTCTAGGTCCTCATCCCTTCCAAACTGTCGGGACAGGGAGTCCGGTTTGGCATTTCTAGAGCCAGGACGATAGGACAGAGTGAAATGAAACCTGGTAAAAAAAACAAGGCCCATCGGGCCTGGACAGGAGTTCAACCTCTTGCCCGAGCTCTTGAGTCCACGAGCCTGCATCTGCAGGTCTACCTGTATTGCCAGCTCCACAATGCAATCTCGAGACGAGGGTCGGTCATAAGCGACCAGCACGTGATCCGCCAGTCCGTGCAGGAACGCGTCCGCAAAAGGGGCATCGGGCCATAGGTCTGCTGGTGCCTATCTCCAGCTGTCTTAGGGCGAAGGCAGGGATACACCCTGGACAGGTCGCCAGTCTGTTACAGGGCACACACACCATTCACTCACACATTCACACTCTATGGACAATTTTAGAGTCCTTGCATGTTTTTGGACTGTGGGAGGAAGCCGGAGTACCCGGTGGGAACCACAACACACACAGGGGAGAACATGCAAACTCCACACAGAAAGGCCAGCAGCAGCTGGAAGCGAACCAATAAATAAACCAATAAATAATTTCCTTAAGAGTCCAGTAATGTGCAGTGACTTTGTCCAGTGTGTACCTCAGCTCTCGCCTCAAGGTAACTGATAGGTTGTTAGCGTGCTATTTAAAAATCCAGATGATAATAACAGATAAGATGCAAGACAGTAGATGGTTGTAATGGGTAAAGTATCAATTAAGTGTGTGGTTTTCAACTGCATAAAAAGGAGGCAAATACAAAAAAATAATGAATACTCAAAAACAAACCTTTAAGAAAATGTTTTAGACACTGCAAAGTACACCTTTTGCTCCTAGATTTTACTATTGTTTCTAAATTTCAAGAGATCTGAAAATGCAAGTTTGATGTTATAGGCAGGCACAGCATTAAGTCCACAGCATTTACTACCATATAATAAGACATTATGGCATTTTTTTGTGATGAACACTTTTATAAACATTCATGGGTCTAAAAAGGAAGCTTTTGACACAACATACGACTAAAACAGCATCCAGTCATCATGTGATCATGTGAGATGGTAGTCTTTTAGAGAGACTAATACCCATCTTCAAGTATTTTACAATTATTGCTTTATTATTATCATTATTATTATTATTATTGGCACTTTAGCTGGTTGAATTTTAACTAGTTAACAGGAAAGTTGCTAACAGGAAGAGAAATGCAAAAGTTATAATACTTGTGGAGTTATTGTTACTGAATAAAAGATAGGCAAAGAAGAAGAGCAACACTGAAGCTGGTAAAAATCTTAACCCAGACAGGAAAATACCTTTGCAGAGAAAACAAAAAGGACGAAACTGGCATATTAGAGAATAGTGGCTATAGGATCCCCAAAGATAAGAATGGAAATCTGCATTAAGTTGCTGTACCTTTTTTTTTAGTCTGTGTGGTTGTTTGCATAATTCCTGAATGATAAGGCTTGTGGGTCAATGCAGTGATTCTTTTGCCTTAATTTTCCACTCAGGACTTTATAGCAGCCACGGGTAATCTTATACATCCATGCAATGTTAAGGATATCCAGGACAATGCAGGAGATGATCCATGCCACCTGAGCACCCAGACCCAACAGTTCAAAGTCTTGAGTGCCAAACGTTGCAAATACACTTGCCCAATAAGAAGGCATGACTGCAATACGCACAATGAAGAAAACAACAGTCATGGCAACACCATTTAAAACTACCCATTGATGTGAGCGGGGGTATTTTAATGCTTCGAAGAACCACCTGTGGAAAATTAAAAAATGTATAAAAGATTACATAAGACTATAAAAAACAATGTGGTGAACATACTAACCTTTGATTTACGAATGGTGTAGACAATTCGGAAATAAGGCGAAAATTGGCAAAGTAGGGAAGCACACCACGTGTCTGAAATAGGAAAATAACAAAATGAAATGAAACAGTTTATTTTTGTTTTTTCTTAGGTTTATAAGACTCACCAACACATAAGTGTATGCGTAGATAGCGGCCAAATGATGCCAGACAAAAAAGTTGTCCCCCATAGTTCCCCAGTTACATGCCAACAACACTAGGTCTAAAACGAAAGGTGATGAGGGGGTCAGATCAGACTGTAAATACATTTCATTCAAATTTAGGTCAGATTATTTACACAAACAACTTTGCTGCAGTAATCGTATTCTGTATAGGAAGCAATACAAAAACAGCACAATAAAGATTTTTGACAGTTCTACTTCATTTAAAAAGGTCGCAAATTTTTCTCGATACATGCCATTTAGCTGAAAGCCCTCATGTACTATTGTATTTTTTTGGACTATAATTTACTCTGAAGTATAGGTTGCATCAGTCAGAAAAAAGCTTCAAGAAGAAGAAAAAACATATATATGTTTATATATGTTATATGTTAATATATAAGTTGCACTAGACTATGGGTTGCATTTTTTTGGGAAATGCTTACAAACTCTCAACCTCACTTCAAATCTCTAAAATCTCTAAAATTCTTTATTCTTGGTGTTGCTTTTGAAAACTCTGCCAACACCAGAGGTTAAAAAGTAACACTTTCTCTTTTTTTCTGTTTTTGGCTGCATATTTCACTACTCGCAAACTATAGAATTATTATTTTTTTTTGGGAGCATTTTTGTTCAGTCTTTCTCAGATGTTTTTATGAGTTACTGGTAATAAAGTATAGAGTGACCCTGTGTGATTTTCAGTGTGGCAAGAATGAAAATGTGAAATCATCGTATGTATTTAATTAATTTCACATTATAAGGCACACATGAATAGAAGTCGCACCCCAGCCAAACAATGAAAAAAAAGTAAAACTTAAAGTGGGTACATAGAAAAAAAAAATATTGCTCACCATACAGTAGGTAACCACAGGTTATGGCTACGTTTAGTTTGACAAGAGAAGGGTCACCCCTGTGGAAGAAAAGAAGCCACTGTAAAGGTATTTAATACACCACAACTCTTAAGATGATAAGGCTAACAGGAAGGGTCAGCATTTCTGACAGTGTTGCAAACACAGTAGGAAAAGGGAAAGATTTAACTAAAAACACTTAACAACCCCAAATACTACTTAGTAATTGTCCAAACAGTTGAACAGACCAGTATTTTAACACCCCTTAGTGGTCATGACTACTGGTTTTACCAGGAAGCAACTGGTCAGAATGGCTAAAAAGACCACAGTGCCACAGGTCACAACCAATGTTTCCATTTCTCTAATGGCAGAAATAATTAGAA
>CAAE01014553.1:1033490-1049362 GCA_000180735.1 Tetraodon nigroviridis
AAAACAAACCCAACTACAAGAGATTTATTCTTACAACGGATTTGTAGCTTATAATAGATTTATATGCCTGAATTTTACAAAGTTCCCCTAGCAAAGCATTTCCAGGCTGGTCAAATTAGATGCTACTTTAGCATGCTATGCATGTTTTCCTTTGTATTTATTTATTTATTTTTGCAAATAACGAAGTGCAATGAAACGATTAGATAAGATTGAGGCCCTCTTTTTAACTGTTTATGTACTGATCCTAAGCAACTTGTAAATCTGATAACTGATAATGTTTATTTAACTGTTGTAATGTTGTAATTTATGTTGTTAATGTAAATGAGTACATAGTGTATATTTTGTAAAGCAAATACATATATAAGGTGGCATACGCAGAATTATTTTTAAGAAATAAGCTATGTTCAACTCTTACCCAATCAAGAGTAGGAACAGAGCATACATTTATAGGTCAAGTGTCAGCAGTGTAGGGAACAGTGTCAATTATTTCCAGAAGTAATGTTTTTTTGTTGTTGTGTTGTTGTTTTGCTGAAATAAAATTCCATAAAGCAGACTCGTGCGACGAACCGCACTGCTGCTGCAATATAAAAACATTTGCCAAATAATGCAAAATTGGGTCAGACAAACATAGAATAAAAGCTGCAGGTCTCGAAGATCTTATTTCTTAACGTTACGAACGGTCTCTTACCAGCTGTCCGCATATGCCTTCAGGCGTACAAGCTTCGTTAAACCAGCAGTCTTCTGCTCGTCTGCTCGTTACTGAAGAATAATAGCTTGTAGCTGAGCTACACCGTAATAAAGCCCACTGCCCTACTCTTAGCGAGCCTGCGTCGTTTTAACAGCTAAATGTGCAAGCAATGAGACCTGCTTTTTTTTCTGGAAATGCGTTTTTCTTTGGCAACGTGTGCCAAGATGTAAGTTATTTTTCTCGTCACCCGTTAAACTTTACTTTGAGATAGTGACGTCGAAACATACACACACACACACACACACACACACCACACACACACAGACACACACACACACACACTCTGCTTCTGCTCCAATTTATTTTTTTTTATGTTTTTACAGTTTATTTTATCTTGAGTGTTGTTATGCCATAGCAAATACGGCGAAAACAATAATAAGTTTCGCAAATATTATCTATATATTTAAATGTATTGTTTAATAAATAAATAATATTTATTTATTTAATATTCACTTTTTTTCATTATTGGATAAATATTAATTAATACGCCCACACATGACTTGAAGTTGAGACTGGGTAGTCAGAAGGTGCTTCCAGATGACTGGACAACTACAGCGAACGTAATCAGGGAGACAGCTAGAACAGTACTTGGTGTGTCATCTGGAAGGAAAGTAGATAAGGGGGGGCTGAATGAGGAGGTGCAGAAGTGTATACAAACAAATGAGGTTAGCTAAGAAAATATGGGACACTGAGAGGACTGAAGAGAGTACACAGGAAGACAGGGAGATTCAGAAAGTATGGTGAAAGTAAACCGTCCCTGATTTGACAGTTGCAAATTCCAACACTTACAGACGCAACAGATTAGAAATTATTTAAAGTGAAGAGTTATGTGCAACTTTAAATTTGACTGATGCATCATTTAATATCTGATATCAGGGTACATTTAATTAATGTGTTTCTGAACCATTCCAGTTCTTTGATGTTACCGACCCCTGATTTGAAAGTCCTCTTTAGACGTGGCCAACTGGTTTTTATTTTAGGAGCAGCTCTGTTACAAACACTTTTTTGATAGAGGAACTATTGCTTACGATTTTGTTTATTCTTATGTCTTCTGAGATGTGTAAAAACTATAATCAAAATGCTGTGCATACTGTGTTACCAGCAATGACATTAATATCTACGACAATACTTGAAGGACCATGTGAAGTTAACAAAAAAATATTTCTAAAATCAAATAAAAACATATGACAATGAATGTTATTAAATGGCAGTATGTTAAGATTCCATTGGGCAACCAATTACCAGTTAATTATAGGAGTATAATTTGTTTCATCTATAAATGGAGATTGTGAGAATTTTTTTCCTAAATGCCTCGGGTTTTCTCTCACTATCAAAGCAGAGTAGGTAGGTATAACTGGGTTTTACTCTTTCAAGATGGGAAGAGATGTTTTCCCTAGTTATACGCTATAATGAGAGATCCCCATTAGATGAATGTTCAACTTGTGGATGGGCTTCCATTGTGAGGGCATCTACATCATAGATAGAGAAGTGTGAAACATGATAGTTTTTGTTGTTTTAATGATACAAAGGAAAGGATGACAAGGAAATTCTCTGAAGTCCAGAGCTATGCTTAGTTTATCATTGAAAACAATTTGGAAACGAGCCACGATCCGATGGCTGGAAAAAACTCAAAGTTGAGCTGGGAGCCAAAAGCCTAAAAAAAGATGAGCAAGAGCACCAACGCCTATCATGGTTGAGGACAAGTACCTGAGCAGAACAGAGTGAAAATGCATTCAACATGCTTTGGCAGCATGCAGGACAGGAATGAGTGTCCAGTCAGGCTGGGGTTTTACTGTTGTAGAAGGGTGCAAAATGTGCTCTATATTTCATCCAAACTCTTCCTTCGAAGAGACATTCTTATGCTATACCATCTATGCTGAAGATTGTTGTCTCCATATTGCATATTAGAATAAGATAGAATAGAATAGAACTTTATTTGTCCCACAGCGGGGAAAATTCACTGTTCCAGCAGCAAAACGTTGGAGAAAAAGTTCGAAATGTAAAGGAAGAAGGCAGATATATAGAAATACTTATGGAATGTTACACTATGTACACCAATAAATACTTTATACAGGATTTACATGAGTATGACATTGTGGAGTATGAGTGTGTAAGGTGTGTACATGTAGTTTGTTAGTCCTTGTGTAGGACCTAGGATGCAGGGTTAAAGAGTCTGATAGCTGTGGGGAGGAACGACCTGCGGTAGCGCTCCCTCTTGCACTGAGGATGCCTCAGCCTGGTGCTGAAGGAGCTCCCCAGGGCCTCCATCAGTTGTATGTGTAGGGGGTGGGAGGTGTTGCTTCTGATGGACGTCAGCCTGGCTAACATCCTCCTGTCCAACACCTCCTGGATGGAGTCCAGGCTGCAGCCCAGGACAGAGCCATCTCTCTGAACCAGCTTGTTCAGTCTCTTCCTGTCCTTGTCTGTGCTGCCCCCTCCCCAACACGCGATGGCATAAAACACTGCTGAGGCTACCACAGTGTCTTAGGCGGCTTTGCCCGCGCCTCCCAAGCCCCAGGCGGACCTGGCCGCGCCTCCCAAGCCCGCTCCCCCGAAGCCTCAGGCGGCCCCGTCCGCTCCTCCGAAGCCTCAGGCGGCCCTGTCCGCAGCCCCAAAGCCAGAAGCTGTTGCTCCTCTGACCTTGAAGCCACAGGTGGCCGCTCTGCTCCATCCCCCGATGACGATGGAGCCGAGGACCGCTCCGCTCCAGCCCTCAACGTTGACGGAGCCAAGGGCCGCTCCGCTCCAGCCCCGGAGCACGACGGAGCCGAGGACCGCTCCACTCCAGCCCCCGAGGACGATGGAGCCGAGGAAGCCTCCGCTCCAGGCTCCGGCCCTGATGACGCCGTCGTCCCTGTCTCAGGCCCCGTCCCGGCCCCGGTCACAGTTCCCGCCACCGCCGGCCCAGGTCCAGTCCCAGGCCCAGTCTCAGTCCTGGTCCCAGTCCCCGTCGCTGGCCCAGTCTCAGGCCCAGTCCCTGTCCCGGCCCCAGTTCCCGTCGGTCCAGTCCCAGGTCCAGTCCCAGGTCCAGTCCCAGGTCCAGTCCCAGGTTCAGTCCCAAGCTCAGAAGTCAGGCCCAGTCCCCGAAGTCGGCCCAGTCCCCGAAGGCGGCCCAGTCCCCGAAGGCGGCCCAGTCCCCGAAGGTGGCCCTGTCCCCATTTCCGAAGGCGGCCCAGTCCCCGAAGATGGCCCTGTCCCCATTTCCGAAGGCGGCCCAGTCCCCGAAGGTGGCCCTGTCCCTGTTTCCGAAGGCGGCCCAGTCCCGGTTCCCAGCATGAGCCCCAGCCCCCGACGGCCATCCAGTCTCTGCTCCCAGCGTCAATGGCCACAGCGCCCAAGCCTCAGCCGACTCAACCAGGCCCGCCGTCTCATCATCAACCAGGCCCGCCGACTCATCATCAACCAGGCCCGCCGACTCATCATCAACCCGGCCAGCTGACTCTCCCAGGCTCGGCGGTGGCCTCTCCGCCCCAGTCCAAGGCGTCGGCGGCCTCTGTGTCAGGGATCGGTTTGGATCCAAGTGTGACACGTCTTCTGGTGTACACAGTTCTTTATTAATCTGGCTTCCATAACTGGGTTAAGCAGGCTCAGGGTCAAACACTCCGTAGTCAAGATCCGTGGTTTCACAATCAGACAGACAAGGGTCAGGCAGGCTCAGGGTCAGGGACAGGCAGAGTTCAGAAATCCAAAGTACAAGTCACAATACAATTGCTGGAACGCTCGGAAAATTACGGAGACGATCTGGCAACAGATCTCTTCCGGCCCAGGATTTAAATGCCAGTAGTGACCAATGGGTGTGGTACCGGTAGCGGAAGGCGGGAAACCCCCAGGGGCCAGGCCTGGCAGCAGGAGTAGACGCCAATTGGCTGAGGCAGCAGGCGCGGCCGGTCCGTGGGCATGGTGGAAGCAGCTTGGCGCGGGAAACTGCGCGGGCTGTCCCGTAACGGGGCGAGTGTGGAGGAGGTTATGACACTCTGTCCCTGTCCCAGGCGCCGGCGGCCTCTTCGTCCCAGTCCCAGGCGTCGGCGGCCTCCCAGTCCCAGGCGTTGGCGGCCTCTCCGTCCCAGTCCCAGGTGTCGGCGGCCTCTCCGTCCCAGTCCCAGGCGTCAGCGGCCTCCCAGTCCCAGGCGTCGGCGGCCTGTCTGTACCAGTCCCAGGTGCCGGCGGCCTCTTCGTCCCAGTCCCATGCGTCGGCGGCCTCCCAGTCCCAGGCGTTGGCGGCCTCTCCGTCCCAGTCCCAGGCGTCGGCGGCCTCTCCGTCCCAGTCCCAGGCGTCGGCGGCCTGTCTGTACCAGTCCCAGGTGCCGGCGGCCTCTCCACCCCAGTCCGAGGCATCCAGCGGAGATCCGGAGGAGACCGAGAGGCTGTCGGGCTGGCGTCAAACGCCGGGAGAGAGCACGCCGGTATAAACCATGTGTACCGGCGATCGTCATGGGAAACGTCCGCTCGCTGTCGAACAAGATGGACGAGCTGACGGCGCTGACGCGGCTGCAGCGGGAGTATTGGGAGTGCAGCATTATGTGCTTCACGGAGTCGTGGCTCCACACGGACATTCCCGACAGTGTGGTCTCATTAACCGGATTCACTCTCCTGCGGGCGGACCGAAAGACGGCAGAGAGCGGTAAGAGGAAGGGAGGGGGTCTGGCGGTGTACGTGAACAACAGGTGGTGCAACCCAGGCCACAGCACCGTCAAGGAGCAGATCTGCACCATGGGACATCGAGCTGTTGGCAGTCAGCATGAGGCCTTACTACCTGTCCCCGTGAGCTCAGTCACGTGATCATGCTGGCTGTGTACACTCCCCCCCTCTGCAGAACGCTGCAGCAGCAGCAGAGCAGACTCAGGCCACGGTGTCCCGGCTGCAGACGAAGCACCCAGATTGTGTTTCCCTGCCTCCCCCATACGTCCGTTTTCGGTTCAACCACGCCTCGCTCTCTGCCACTCTGCCTAACTTCAAACAGTATGTCCGCTGCCACACAAGGGACAATAAAACTCTGGACCTGCTGTATGCAAACGTCAAGGACGCATACAGCTCCACCCCCCTCCCCCCCCTCGGCCGCTCCGATCACAACCTCGTCCATCTGCTTCCTCGGTACACGCCGCTGGTGCAGAAGGAGCCTCCCCAGAGGAAGACGGTCAAAGTCTGGACCGAGGAGGCCAAGGAGCAGCTGAGGGACTGCTTCGACACCACGGACTGGGATGCTCTCTGCAGCCCACACGGGGAGGACATCGACAGTGTCACCGACTGCATCACGGACTACATTAACTTCTGCGTGGAGAACACCGTACCATCCAAGCACGTACGGTGCTTCTCCAATAACAAGCCCTGGGTGACCCCTGATCTGAAGGCCCTGCTGAAGGAGAAGAAGAGGGCTTTCGCTTCAGGGAACAAGGAGGAGCTGAAGAGGGTGCAGAAGGAGCTGAAATACACCATCAGGAGGTGTAAGGACAACTATAGGAGGAAGCTGGAGCAGCGCCTGGAGGAGAACAACGTCCGGGACGTCTGGAGGGGCCTGAAGAAGATGTCAGGCCACAGTCCAGGGGGAGACGGTCACCAGGCCTCTGGTGATCCAGCATGGGCACAGGAGCTGAATCTGTTCTTCAACAGATTTGACTCTGCGGTGTCCCTGCCCCCTCCCCCCACCCAGCCAGGCCCAGCTTCACACCTCCCCAGGCCAACAACACCCCCACAGTCGTCCACACCTCAGCTCCAAGCACCCCACCTCTGCCCCTCCCCCCATCATCACCAACACCCTGCACACAAGGGCCACCCCCCCCCAGCCTCCCCCCCAAACTCACCCCCTCCCCAGTCACCAGCCGCCCCCCTCTCCCTCACCTTGAACGAGGTGAAGAGAGAACTCAGGAGGCTAAAGGTCAGGAAGGCCGCAGGCCGGCACGGGATCAGCCCCAGACTGCTCCGGGAGTGTGCGGACCAGCTCAGCGAGGTGGTTCTGTACATGTTCAACCTGAGCCTTCGTCTGGAGAAGGTCCCGGCCCTGTGGAAGACCTCGTGTGTGGTTCCGGTCCCCAAGACAGCCCACCCCAGGGAACCGAGCCACTACAGACCTGTGGCCCTGACCTCCCATCTGATGAAGAGTCTGGAGAGGATCATCCTCGGCTACCTCCGCGACCAGGTGGACTCCGCTCTGGACCCGCTGCAGTTCGCCTACCGTCCAGGCATCGGCGTGGACGACGCGGTGATCTACCTGCAGCACCGGGCCCTGGGCCACCTGGAGGCCTCTGGAGGCACTGTGAGAGTCATGTTCTTTGACTTCTCCAGCGCCTTCAACACCATCAGGCCTCCACTCCTCAGGAGGAAGATGGAGGACGCGGGCGTGGACCAGCAGCTGGTGGCCTGGACCACAGACTACCTCACCAACAGGCCCCAGTACGTCAGACTGCAGGACAGCCTGTCAGAGGTGGTATTGTGCAGTACGGGGGCTCCACAGGGGACAGTGCTCTCTCCATTCCTCTTCTCAGTCTACACCTCTGATTTCAGGTACAACTCCGAGAGGTGCCACCTTCAGAAGTTCTCCGACGACACCGCCATCGTTGGCTGCGTGTCAGGGGGGGACGAGCTGGAGTACAGAGGAGTCATCACCGACTTCGTTGAATGGTGTGAGAAGAACCACCTTCTTCTTAACACCAGCAAAACACAGGAATTGGTGATAGACTTCCGGAGGACCTCCACACCCCACACACCGGTGAACATCCGGGGGTCAGACATCGAGCTGGTGGACTCGGTCAAATACCTGGGTGTTCATCTGAACAACAAACTGGACTGGTCCCACAACACCAACGCCCTGTTCAAGAAGGGCCAGAGTCGCCTGCACCTGCTGAGGAGACTGAGGTCCTTTGGCGTGAGCAGGGCTCTCCTGAGGACCTTCTACGACACTGTGGTGGCCTCTGCAGTGTTTTATGCCATCGCGTGTTGGGGAGGAGGCAGCACGGACAGGGACAGAAAGAGACTTCTCAAGCTGCTCCTAGAAAGCCCTCTCGGCCTCCGGACGCCGCAACCAGGCCTCCGGACCCAGAGTCAGCAGACTTAAAACCCAAGCCTCAGGACGCCGGCCACGAGACTCAACACCACGCACCCCCTTCACCACACCACGAACGGGAGCCTCCGGAGCTCCTTCAGCACCAAACCGAGGCATCCTCAGTGCAATCCGGAGCGCAAGCCTCAGGACGATTCGCACCCACAGCCATCAGGACTCCGGCTTGCTGCCTCCTAGACACAACACAAGGACTAACAAACCACATGCACCTGAGCCTCCGGACCCCGAGTCTCCATGACCACGCACCCTATAATCCAGACCGGCGAGCCTCCAGACACACGCACCCGAGAAACCATGACCACGCACCCGACTTCTCCGGACCCCGAGCCTCCGGACACCGAGCCTCCGTGACGCTGCACACAAGCCTCCGGACCCCCGCACCTGGACGGATTCTGGATTCTATTCTATTCCGGTCTCCTCCGTCCGACACCCCTCCTCCCACACCCCTCCTTCGATCCTGGGTGGTCGATCCAGGGCAAGGACGCCAGTAGGCGCCCATTGAGGGGGGGGGGGGTACTGTTAGGGTTCTGCTAGGGTTCTGGCAGGGGCTGGCAGTGACCCTGAACATTTTTGGTCTTTGCCCTCTTTGGGAGATAGTGGGGGGCCAGTTGGGGGCCAGGTATCACTCAGCACCAGTAAAACCTGTAAGTGATCAGATTACGGCAGATTACAGAAGGCCCCAGCAGGTTGTCAGAGCGTTTACGTTTTCCCCTCGTCTTTCTCTCGTGGTTCTCTCGTACCTGGAGCAAGTGGAGCAACAGGACTGGCGCCTCTCCTGCCTCATGAAACCCAGGACGAAGGGCCCCTTCATGATGGCAACCCGTGCTCTCCAAAAGGCATCCCTTGGTCTCCATCAGGTTTTGTTGACTGGACACGTGTTTTTGACTGATCATTGTTTTTCCCTCCCAGTTGGAGTGCTTTTTGTTGTTTTGGTTTGTTGCATTCACCCCCAATAAAGGGCAGTTTTCTTCCCCGGCATTTGTGGTCTTCTGCGTTGTGGTGTCCTGCATAAAACCCCAACCATAACAGTAAGTTCGCTGAACCTGAGAAAGCAGAGTAAAGATGGTGTCTCAAAATTAGCTTGATTGCTAATATTTTTCTCTGCATTTTTCCAGGTTACAATACATATATCCTGGTCCGAAAACATATATTGATGTCTATACTGAACTTGTGTCTATCTTTACTTTTTAGATATCAGAATAGAATAGAATAGAATAGAATAGAATAGAATAGGACTTCCCACAGCGACTTCCCTATTCATCCCGCAGCGGGGAAATTCACTGTTCCGGCAGTAAAAACATTGGCGAAAAGAGTTTTCAAATATATGAGAAGAAGACAAGATGAATAAAAATATTTCTCTGCTAGAATGTTACATTATGTACACAAATAAATATGAATATGAATGTGTGAGTTATGGACATGTGGGTAGTCCTTGTGTAGGACCTAGGATGCTGCATTGAACAGTCTGATGGCTGTGGGGAGGAACGACCTGCGGTAGCGCTCCTTCTTGCACTGAGGATGCCTCAGCCTGGAGCTGCAGGAGCTCCCCAGGGCCTCCACGATGGAGTCTAGGCTGCAGCCCAGGACAGAGCCATCTCTCCTGTCCCTGTCTGTGCTGCCTCCCCCAACACATGATGGCATGGAACACTGCTGAGGCTACCACAGTGTCATAGAAGGTCCTCAGAAGAGCCCTGCTCACACCAAAGGACCTCAGTCTCCTCAGTAGGTGCAGGCGGCTCTGGCCCTTCTTGATCAGGGCGTTGGTGTTGTGGGACCAGTCTAGTTTGTTGTTCAGATGAACACCCAGGTATTTAACTGAGTCCACCAGCTCGATTTCTGACCCCTGGATGTTCACAGGTGTGTGGGTTGTGGAGGTCCTACGGAAGTCCATCACCAATTCCTTTGTTTTGCTGGTGTTAGAGAAGAAGATGGTGCTCCTCACACCATTCAACGAAGGCGGTGATGACTCCTCTGTACTCCAGCTCGTTCCCCTCTGACACGCAGCCAACGATGGCAGTGTTGTTGGAGAACTTCTGGAGGTGGCACCTCTCAGAGTTGTACCTGAAGTCCGACGTGTACAGTGAAAAGAGGAATGGTGAGAGCACAGTCCCCTGTGCAGCCCCCGTGCTGCACACCACCACCTCTGACAGGCTGTCCTGCAGCCTGACATACTGGGGCCTGTTGCTGATGTAGTCTGTTGTCCAGGCCACCATCTGCTGGTCCACGCCCGTGTCCTCCATCTTCCTCCTAAGGAGCGAAGGCCTGGAGAAGTCAAAGAACATGACTCTCACAGCGCCTCCAGAGGCCTCCAGGTGGCCCAGGGCCCGGTGCTGCAGGTAGATCATGTCGTCCACGCCGATGCCTGGACGGTAGGCGAACTGCAGTGGGTCCAGAGCGGAGTCCGAGAACAACATATTTTCCTGCTTTAGCTCGGCGCTTTCTTTATCTTTTAGCAGCCGATCCCGTTCCAGGGCATCCAGCCGCGTCTTCTGCAACTCTGCTTTCTCATACGGCCGCCGCCACGCGTGCGCGCACACCCACAGATAGCGCTACGTGGCCGCGAGCGGCGCTTTCAGCCTCATCTCAATCCTCTGCGGCACCCCCAGCACCTCCCTGGGGTCTGCCTCCAGCAGTGCAGGTCCCCAGTTCTCGGGGCGTCCCCCGCACTGTCTCACCTGCACTCCTAAATCTACCAAAGCACGGGACTCCCACCCGGGCACAACTTCTTCAACCCGGGGCTCACACCCGGGCATTGTTCCTTTGACCCAACAGGGGTCTCAAACACGCCATTTCTCACACAGCCTCGCAAGATCCTGCCGACAACGCCAAAAATGTTCTATTGAAAGAACTCAGGATCGTGCAAGGTCGGCGCGGAAATGACGAGACTTCACACGATTATGCAGATGCTAGAATAATGCGTCTTTATTCCGCCACATTACATAATACCAGAAATCACAGTGTTTCGAGCTATAGTTTTCCCTCTTACCGTGACGCTTTCGGGGTGGAGAGCCAACACCCCCGGCAGAGTGAGCATCGAAACGGCTGGGCGTCCGCGCGCACGACCCGCAGCTGACTCTGCCTGAGAAGGCTCTTCCTCCGTTTTTTATGCTGCTAAAGGTGCATCACAAGGAGTGGGACTGGCCAGGTCCCACGACCCTGAGATGCTGGCAGCTGCTGGTTATCAAGGGCGTCTTGACCTGTTCTGCAATGTATAACATGTTGTGAGAAAGCAAGCTTGGTGCGCGTACCCGCGGTGGGAAAAGCAGGAAAGCATGGTGTGAACGCGCAGGCCTCCCACAACGGTTGCCATGGGGCAAAACAACAAACATCATAAGCTGGTACCGCACATCACACAGGAAGCGGTGCTCAACACGGTCAAATGCCTTTTCCTGATCTAGTGAAATCAGACCAGTGTTAAGCCCCAAAAGGCTGGAGGTTTTCAAAACATCCCGAATGAGGTGGACGTTGTCCACGATAGTCCTGCCAGGTACGCAGTAGGTCTGGTCGCGGTGGATGACCTCCTCCATCGCCTCCCTCAGCCTGGTAGCCAACACCTTGGACAAGATCTTATAGTCGGTGCAGAGGAGCGACACGGGGCGCCAGTTCCTGATGGCCTGCAGGTTGGCCTTCTTAGGCAGGAGGGCCATGACGGCCCTGCGGCAGGACACTGGCAGGGAACCTGAACCCAAACTCTCGTTAAAGAACTCCAGGAGGTCGGGCGCCACAATGTCCCAATAGGCCATGTAAAATTCGACTGTAAGGCCGTCGATGCTGGGAGCCCGCCGTCCTTGCATTCTCTGCAGAGCGGCGCGCAGTCGCGACACCGAGAGCGGCCCGTCCATTGTCTCGGCGAGAAAAGCTCACTTTTGACAAAATGTAATGCAGCACACAGATTTCCAGTGTTTTCAGTTGTGGCATTTGCGTTTGGTGCAGAATGATGGATTATGTCAAAATCAGCGTTTTCTCGGCGAGAAAAGCTCACTTTTGACAAAATGTAATGCAGCACACAGATTTCCAGTGTTTTCAGATCTGTCACTTGCGTTTGGTGCAGAATGATGGATTTTGTCAAAATCAGCGTTATCTCGGCGAGAAAAGCTCACTTTTGACAAAATGTAATGCAGCACACAGATTTCCAGTGTTTTCAGTTGTGGCACTTATGTTTGGTTCAGAATGATTAATCATGTCAAAATCAGCGTTATCTCGGCGAGAAAAGCTCACTTTTGACAAAATGTAATGCAGCACACAGATTTCCAGTGCTTTCAGTTCTGTCACCTGCGTTTGGTTCAGAATGATTAATCATGTCAAAATCAGCGTTATCTCGGCGAGAAAAGCTCACTTTTGACAAAATGTAATGCAGCACACCGATTTCCAGTGTTTTTAGTTGTGCCATTTGCGTTTGGTGCAGAATGATGGATTTTGTCAAAATTAGCGTTTTCTCGACGAGAAATGCTCACTTTTGACAAAATGTAATGCAGCACACAGATTTCCAATGTTTTCAGTTGTGGCACTTATGTTTGGTTCAGAATGATTAATCATGTCAAAATCAGTGTTATCTCGGCGAGAAAAGCTCACTTTTGACAAAATGTAATGCAGCACACAGATTTCCAGTGTTTTCAGTTCTGCTCACTTGCGTTTGGTGCAGAATGATGGATTTTGTCAAAATCAGCGTTATCTCGGCGAGAAAAGCTCACTTTTGACAAAATGTAATTCAGCACACAGATTTTCCAGTGTTTTCAAGTTCTGTCACCTGCGTTTGGTGCAGAATGATGGATTTTGTCAAAAACAGCGTTATCTCGGCGAGAAAAGCTCACTTTTGACAAAATGTAATGCAGCACACAGATTTCCAGTGTTTTCAGTTCAGGCACCTGCGTTTGGTGCAGAATGATGGATTTTGTCAAAAACAGCGTTATCTCGGCGAGAAAAGCTGACTTTTGACAAAATGTAATGCAGCACACAGATTTACAGTGTTTTCAGTTCTGTACATGAAAGCAGACAGTCGTATCTGATCGTTTGCCTTGCTGGAGGGTTGTGAGGTCGCCGCCGTTAGCCTTGCTAGCCATTTGCTTCCTTTTGTCAGTGCCAAAAGCTTGAATGACCACACTGTCTTGCAGCCACTGCGCATGATTTAAAAGAGGGTCGATGCTAATTTGGCCTCTGTCTGCTACGATAACGCAGCTGCTGAGTCGTGTTGCGCGGCTGCTGTCAGCTGACGCCTGATAGCAGCTCATCTGGGATGTTTGCATCGCTGGTTACCTGGTTGCCTTTATCCCCCTGCAGAAAAACCAAAATATGGTCAAACTGACACCAACCCTTGGGTTTGCTAACTCTCCTAACTAGCTAAGCAGCTAGCCGAGTAAGTTTCAGTATAGGCTAGGCTATAAAGGGCTGCATCTCTTGATAGCTTCTTTGGCTTGGCCTCAGGTTCCCTACAAGGTCCCACCTGCTGCTGCTGCAGTTGCTAACCTGCACTTGTTGAGTATTTGATAACACAAAGCTTTTAATTCCGCCTCTAAAAATACGAGCCCAGATTGATCTTGTTGTTGCTGATGTCCAGAGAAAGTGTAGCTTCACCTCTCTGCCAATAGCTTCATAATCACCTCTAACCTCCCATCTCTCCTTCTCCCGCGGGGATCCGCAGAAAGGTTGTGCGTTGCCGTGGATGCGTATGGGGGGGTGGGGGACCGGGGGGGTTGACACTGCTGGATAAGTGAGTTTCCCTTGGCAGCAGGCCCCAGAAGTGTCAGCGCTCATAGACCTCGGCTCTAAGCACAGCCGAGCGCTTCCTGCCGCCTGCACATCATTGGAGAAGCTCACCTGCAGGATCTGATCGCTGGATTCAGGTCGTCACGGTAACAACACCTCCTTTTTTCACAGTGCTCTTCAGCAACATATGGACACTGGAAAAAGGAACAAAGAGACACAGGCATCAGGAGAGACCCTGATGGCTGCCGTTTCCCTCCAGCGCGGGTCGCGAGGGTTTAAGAGACGGGTCGTCCGGGATCACAACTGTCCAGTGTCATTGAAAATTCCTGATCAAAGCACCTCGGTTTAATAGACTGAAGCATTGATCACAGGCCGTGAGGGTCACCTCTGCCTCTGCAGAGCTTTCTCTGGGATTAGATGTGATGAAGCCGCCTGTCTGGGAAACAACGCGCTGTCACCTTTATCGCGTTTATTATATATTATGAGCATCGACCTGCAGGTGAAAGGCAGAGGAGGCCGTGCTGCGTTCATGAACGCCTTGGTTCTATTCTGTGCTCAGTCGACAGAGTGGTGTCCGAGACGGTAGAGAAATGAGTGAATAAGGTGGGTTGTAGAGAGAAAAGGCAGGGAGACGAGCGTGGCTGTTACTGAGTGACGAGGGCCTAATCTGCCTCGGTGCAGCTCCGCTGTGCTCTGAATGCGAATGTGGGAAACCGAGATCCAAACTCTGCACCTCCTTCTGTTTTCATGCTCTCTCTTTTCATGTGAGGCTTAAAATTCTGGAGCTACAGTCGTTTGTCTTCGTGCACGCGCTCTTTTTCTCTATGATTTGCACGGCGTGGCTAGCATAGCACGCTAGTATAGAATCACTGAGTAATAATAAAGATCTAAATACCAGAAAGCTGAGTAATCAAGTTCTGGTCATAAAAGCTTCACGACAGTCGCATCAGGGTGTGAAAACAGACGCAGAACTCGAGAAAAAGGTCGTTAAACTGTATGTTTATGACGTACGGAAAGGAAATTCACCGGTAATGACGGCAACTGTCACAGCTGTTTTTGGCGCTTTGGTGCTTCTCGCTGGGTTTTCCAGTCCAGCGAACGGGCGGCGTGACAGCCCAGTCAATGGAAGTCAGCAGAGATTATGCAAGTTGCTTACGCTTAATGAGAGAGGTCAGCGCGTTGCCAAGAGAGTGGGACACGCGCCCAGTCTCACACTGAGAGTAATGTGCCGGACAAAAACATCCATCTGCACTGCGGAAAGTGAAGAATTTCCAGGAATGACAGAGATGAACAGGAGAGCTTTCACCTGAACAGGAGCGCTCCCCCGGTGGCCGTTTGACCCTTTTGCCAGATGGGTAGCTTGTAAAAGAATGCAGGACATCATCGGTAGCATCGACGTTAAAAAAAAAAAAAAGCGCTGCCGTCTTTGCATTTCTGGCTCCATTTGCTGTTTTTCGGTGCTGTTTTTCTCATCACAGGCAGAACAAAAACACTTGCTGAGTTTGGTTCCGGCCTCCGTTCCACATCGATATCCTTGTTGCTGTCGTTTCGACCTGCCCCGAGGATTTGTGCTGGAGGAATCTTAACTCTTAGGCCGCCCACCTATGCTAGGTTAGCCCCTGGGTCGTCTGGACTCAGTAGGGAAGATACTGGACTGGCCACATCCTTTGTGGTGACACATAGCCCACGTGCGCCCAGCTAACCGCAGTTCGTCGGTTGCGTGATGATGCGTTTTTAGTACAGAGAACATGTCAGGTTTGGTACTGGGAATACATGACGGCGCGCAGACCAGCTCACCTGGGAGCAGTTCACCGTCAGTGCGGAGATTTGTATTTCTTTTATTGCCACCATATTTCCACCTGGGCCCGGACATTTGTGTTAGCCTAAACACCGTCCACCCAAATAAAAATTAACATAAACTTTTCCCCCCCCCCCTTACAAACACTCTCCCCACTACTACTCAACAATTACACTATTTACACCTCTTAAACCCTTTCCCCCCCCATCCCTCCCCTATCCCCCCCCCCCCAACCCACCCCCCCCCCCCCCCCCCTTCAATTTTTATTCTTTTTTTAAAAAAATTAAATTTTTTTTTTTTTTTTAATATTTTTTTTTTAATTTAATATTTTTTATCATATATAAATTTATATAATATAAAAATAAATTTTAACTACAAACTAACATAAACAAAAACCTCAAAAAAAAAAATTTAAAAAACCAAAAAAAAACAAACATCTTCCAAAAAAATTTCATCTCTAACCAAAACCAACTCCCCAACCTCAATCTTTTTTCTCTTTTCTCCTCTCTTATTTTTTTAAATTTTTTTAATTTAAAATAATTTTTTAATATTTTTTTTTTTTTTTTTTT
>CAAE01014553.1:1049412-1125676 GCA_000180735.1 Tetraodon nigroviridis
ATTACTGACTCATCTCAAAGGTAATTGTGAAAAAACGTAATACCAAAGAGATTCGTTTAATAAAGTTACGTGCACTGGCGGGACTCTGATGTTAAAAGTATTACTAAAATGAAATCCTAAAGTTTGTATGTATTGCCAGATTTCCACCTCCAACAGTCCGTTAGAAAATTCTGCAAACCTGGAGGCAAACATGGACCAAAATTCAGGTAAGTCCGTGTTAATGGAGTTAGTTCTAAACAGAAATGGATATTTATAATAAATTTTAAAAATGCACATAATAATATAAAGTAAAACAGTAAATTAAAACAGGTATGGAGTTCAAGGTGGTAATAGTTGCAGGTGGAGGGCAGGTTTAAGATTGGAAAAAAGTTCCGTATTTGTAGTTGGTTTCAGAACTTGTTCCACTCAGATCTGTCTGAACACACTTAAAATCTGTCTGTTCAGCAGGAAAACTTGTTCTAAGATTGAGCATGTGTACAAAAAAGTAGCAAAACAATTTAAAACTTCCCTTTTTTCTTCTCATTGGTGGCCCTAACACTCTTTAAGAAAAAAATGGTACAATAAAATGTGAATGTTGCAACATGCTATTTTAATTTATGATGTAATCATTGGGTCTGCTATTTTTGTTTTGTGACTGTTGACGTTTTTGATTTATTTTATGATCAAAACACCCTGAATAACACCTTGAGCAAGGTCTATGGTGACATAATACAGTTTAGAGAAAAAAACCCAACTCTATCTGTAGAGTTTAGTTTCCCTCCTACAGATAAATGATTCTTTAAAGCCGCATCTTTAGCCAGAACTTTGTGATTCTCCAATATTTGAAATGAGTCACTTCACTTCTGACAACGTTTTAAACTGTTCTGGTGAAAGACCTCAGGATCGTGCAAGGTCGGCGCGGAAATGACGAGACTTCACGCGATTATGCAGATGCTAGAATAATGCGTCTTTATTCCGCCACATTACATAATACCAGTTCTCACAGTGTTTCGAGCTATAGTTTTCCCCTCTTACCGTGACGCTTTCGGGGTGGAGAGCCAACACCCCCGGCAGAGTGAGCATCGAAACGGCTGGGCGTCCGCGCGCACGACCCGCAGCTGACTCTGCCTGAGAAGGCTCTTCCTCCGTTTTTTATGCTGCTAAAGGTGCATCACAAGGAGTGGGACTGGCCAGGTCCCACGACCCTGAGATGCTGGCAGCTGCTGGTTATCAAGGGCGTCTTGACCTGTTCTGCAATGTATAACATGTTGTGAGAAAGCAAGCTTGGTGCGCGTACCCGCGGTGGGAAAGCAGGAAAGCATGGTGTGAACGCGCAGGCCTCCCACAACGGTTGCCATGGGGCAAAACAACAAACATCATAAGCTGGTCCCGCACATCACACAGGAAGCGGTGCTCAACACGGTCAAATGCCTTTTCCTGATCTAGTGAAATCAGACCAGTGTTAAGCCCCAAAAGGCTGGAGGTTTTCAAAACATCCCGAATGAGTGGACGTTGTCCACGATAGTCCTGCCAGGTACGCAGTAGGTCTGGTCGCGGTGGATGACCTCCTCCATCGCCTCCCTCAGCCTGGTAGCCAACACCTTGGACAAGATCTTATAGTCGGTGCAGAGGAGCGACACGGGGCGCCAGTTCCTGATGGCCTGCAGGTTGGCCTTCTTAGGCAGGAGGGCCATGACGGCCCTGCGGCAGGACACTGGCAGGGAACCTGAACCCAAACTCTCGTTAAAGAACTCCAGGAGGTCGGGCGCCACAATGTCCCAATAGGCCATGTAAAATTCGACTGTAAGGCCGTCGATGCTGGGAGCCCGCCGTCCTTGCATTCTCTGCAGAGCGGCGCGCACTCCGACACCGAGAGCGGCCCGTCCATTGTCTCGGCGAGAAAAGCTCACTTTTGACAAAATGTAATGCAGCACACAGATTTCCAGTGTTTTCAGTTGTGGCATTTGCGTTTGGTGCAGAATGATGGATTTGTCAAAATCAGCGTTTTCTCGGCGAGAAAAGCTCACTTTTGACAAAATGTAATGCAGCACACAGATTTCCAGTGTTTTTAGATCTGCCATTTGCGTTTGGTGCAGAATGATGGATTTTGTCAAAATTAGCGTTTTCTCGGCGAGAGAATGCTCACTTTTGACAAAATGTAATGCAACACACAGATTTCCAGTGTTTTCAGTTGTGGCACTTATGTTTGGTTCAGAATGATTAATCATGTCAAAATCAGCGTTATCTCGGCGAGAAAAGCTCACTTTTGACAAAATGTAATGCAGCACACAGATTTCCAGTGTTTTCAGTTCTGTCACTTGCGTTTGGTGCAGAATGATGGATTTTGTCAAAATCAGCGTTATCTCGGCGAGAAAAGCTCACTTTTGACAAAATGTAATTCAGCACACAGATTTCCAGTGTTTTCAGTTCTGTCACTTGCGTTTGGTGCAGAATGATGGATTTTGTCAAAATCCGCGTTATCTCGGCGAGAAAAGCTCACTTTTGACAAAATGTAATGCAGCACACAGATTTCCAGTGCTTTCAGTTGTGGCACTTATGTTTGGTTCAGAATGATTAATGATGTCAAAATCAGCGTTATCTCGGCGAGAAATGCTCACTTTTGACAAAATGTAATGCTGCACACAGATTTCCAGTGTTTTCAGTTGTGTCACTTGCGTTTGGTGCAGAAGGATGGATTTTGTCAAAATCAGCGTTATCTTGGCGAGAAAAGCTCACTTTTGACAAAATGTAATGCAGCACACAGATTTCCAGTGTTTTCAGTTCTGTCACTTGCGTTTGGTGCAGAATGATGGATTTTGTCAAAATCAGCGTTTTCTCGGCGAGAAAAGCTCACTTTTGACAAAATGTAATGCAGCACACAGTTTTACAGTGTTTTCAGTTCTGTCACTTGCGTTTGGTGCACAATGTTGAATCATGTCAAAATCAGCGTTATCTCGGCGAGAAAAGCTCACGTTTGACAAAATGTAATACAGCACACAGTTTTACAGTGTTTTTAGTTGTGCCATTTGCCTTTGGTGCAGAAGGATGGATTTTGTCAAAATCAGCGTTATCTCGGCGAGAAAAGCTCACTTTTGACAAAATATAATGAAGCACACAGATTTCCAGTGTTTTCAGTTCTGTCACTTGCGTTTGGTGCAGAATGATGGATTTTGTCAAAATCAGCGTTATCTCGGCGAGAAAAGCTCACTTTTGACAAAATGTAATGCTGCACACAGATTTCCAGTGTTTTCCGTTGTGGCACTTATGTTTGTTTCAAAATGATTAATCATGTCAATATCAGTGATTTCTCGGCGAGAAAAGCTCAATTTTGACAAAATGTAATGCAGCACACAGATTTCCAGTGTTTTCAGTTCTGTCACTTGCGTTTGGTGCAGAATGTTGGATTTTGTCAAAATCAGCGTTATCTCGGCGAGAAAAGCTCACTTTTGACAAAATGTAATGCTGCACACAGATTTCCAGTGTTTTCCGTTGTGGCACTTATGTTTGGTTCAAAATGATTAATCATGTCAAAATCAGCGTTATCTCGGCGAGAAAAGGTCACTTTTGACAAAATGTAATGCAGCACACAGATTTCCAGTGTTTTCAGTTCTGTCACTTGCGTTTGGTGCAGAATGATGGATTTGGTCAAAATCAGCATTATCTCGGCGAGAAAAGCTCACTTTTGACAAAATGTAATACAGCGCACAGATTTCCAGTGTTTTCAGTTGTGGCACTTATGTTTGGTTCAGAATGATTAATCATGTCAAAATCAGTGATTTCTCGGCGAGAAAAGCTCACTTTTGACAAAATGTAATGCAGCACACAGATTTCCAGTGTTTTTAGTTGTGCCATTTGCGTTTGGTGCAGAATGATGGATTTTGTCAAAATTAGCGTTTTCTCGACGAGAAATGCTCACTTTTGACAAAATGTAATGCAACACACAGATTTCCAGTGTTTTCAGTTGTGGCACTTATGTTTGGTTCAGAATGATTAATCATGTCAAAATCAGCGTTATCTCGGCGAGAAAAGCTCACTTTTGACAAAATGTAATGCAGCACACAGATTTCCAGTGTTTTCAGTTCTGTCACTTGCGTTTGGTGCAGAATGATGGATTTTGTCAAAATCAGCGTTATCTCGGCGAGAAAAGCTCACTTTTGACAAAATGTAATTCAGCACACAGATTTCCAGTGTTTTCAGTTCTGTCACTTGCGTTTGGTGCAGAATGATGGATTTTGTCAAAATCCGCGTTATCTCGGCGAGAAAAGCTCACTTTTGACAAAATGTAATGCAGCACACAGATTTCCAGTGCTTTCAGTTGTGGCACTTATGTTTGGTTCAGAATGATTAATGATGTCAAAATCAGCGTTATCTCGGCGAGAAATGCTCACTTTTGACAAAATGTAATGCTGCACACAGATTTCCAGGTTTTCAGCTCTGGCACTGCGTTTGGTGCAGAATGTGGATTTTGTTTGCGACCTCGCGAGATGGGCGCGCGAGTGGCAGCCAGTCCCAGCAGCTCGTCTCGATGCAAACTTTTTCTTCCTCCTTTCGTACTTTTTCCACTCGTTCTCTTTCTTCTGTCCGGTTGTACCGGCTTCTCTAACTCCTGTGCAGCCAGGAGTCCAAAACTCGGCACCTGTGCGCTCATCTTTCGCCACTCTTTTCCGAACTTCGAGACCGCAATGGGGGACCCGTCTGGCCGCGGCTCCTTTGTTTACTCCCGCGATCAGCTCTAGCGCTCAGGCGCCCCGGACTAGCTCTCGCCGACAAGCTCGACATCCCAGCGGAGATCCGGAGGAGACCGAGAGGCTGTCGGGCTGGCGTTAAACGCCGGGAGAGAGCACGCCGGTATAAACCATGTGTACCGGCGATCGTCATGGGGAACGTCCGCTCGCTGTCGAACAAGATGGACGAGCTGACGGCTGACGCGGCTGCAGCGGGAGTATCGGGAGTGCAGCATTATGTGCTTCACGGAGTCGTGGCTACACACGGACATTCCCGACAGTGTGGTCTCTTTAACCGGATTCACTCTCCTGCGGGCGGACCGAAAGACGGCAGAGAGCGGTAAGAGGAAGGGAGGGGGTCTGGCGGTGTATATTAACAACAGGTGGTGCAACCCGGGCCACAGCACCGTCAAGGAGCAGATCTGCACCAGGGACATCAGAGCTGTTGGCAGTCAGCATGAGGCCTTACTACCTGCCCCGTGAGCTCAGTCACGTGATCATGCTGGCTGTGTACATCCCCCCCTCTGCAGACGTCTGCAGCAGACAGCAGAGCAGACTCAGGCCACGGTGTCCCGGCTGCAGACGAAGCACCCACAGGCCCTCATCCTCATCTCAGGTGACTTCAACCACGCCTCGCTCTCTGCCACTCTGCCCAACTTCAAACAGTATGTCCGCTGCCACACAAGGGACAATAAAACTCTGGACCTGCTGTATGCAAACGTCAAGGACGCATACAGCTCCAACCCCGTCCGCCCCGTCGGCCGCTCCGATCACGACCTCGTCCATCTGCTCCCGCGGTACACACCGCTGGTGCAGAAGGAGCCTCCCCAGAGGAAGACGGTCAAAGTCTTGACCGAGGAGGCCAAGGAGCAGCTGAGGGACTGCTTCGACACCACGGACTGGGATGCTCTCTGCAGCCCACACGGGGAGGACATCGACAGTGTCACCGACTGCATCACGGACTACATTAACTTCTGCGTGGAGAACACCGTACCATCCAAGCGTGTACGGTGCTTCTCCAACAACAAGCCCTGGGTGACCCCTGATCTGAAGGCCCTGCTGAAGGAGAAGAAGAGGGCTTTCGCTTCAGGGGACAAGGAGGAGCTGAAGAGGGTGCAGGAGGAGCTGAAATACACCATCAGGAGGTGTAAGGGCGGCTACAGGAGGAAGCTGGAGCAGCGCCTGGAGGAGAACAACGTCCGGGACGTCTGGAGGGGCCTGAAGAAGATGTCAGGCCATAGCCCAGGGGGAGACGGTCACCAGGCCCCTGGTGATCCAGCGTGGGCACAGGAGCTGAACCTGTTTTTTGACAGATTCGACTCTGCAGTGTGCGGGGGGGCTCCCCCCACCCAGCCAAGCCCTGCTTCCCACCTTCTCAGGATAACAACACCTTCCCACTCGTCCATACCTCAGCTCCAAGTGCCCCCCCCTCCCCTATCCTCACCAAGCCTTTGAAAAAAGATATTATTTAGAGTTATTTTTTTAATTATAATTAATTTTTTTATAATTTAAAAAAATAAAATAAAATAAAAGATGAAGTTCCCCTCCTCCCGCACTGGCTGAGTAAGTGCTGCAGCATCGGTGCAAGTGTGTATATGCGTGTGAGAAGGGGAAAAAGAGAGAGAGAGAGAGAGAGAGAGAGAGAGAGAGAGAGAGAGAGAGAGAGAGAGAGAGAGAGAGAGAGAGAGAGAGAGAGTGTGTGTAAGTGGAGTGTGTGAGCGCAAAGCACCGGGGATCCTGAGAGCTGCCGCCGTGCGACGAGAGGGGGGCTCTTCTGCCTGTGGATGTATGTGCCAGGACATCGGCGGTCTCCTTTTGTGCGTGCGGGCATGCCAGCTCGCAAACGCGTCAACGGCGTCGTCGAGCAGCACGCGGCTCTTCGCAGAATGCGGCCGACGGTGCTCGCCACACTTTGAGGACTGACTCATCTGGCTGGTGGAAACAGAGGAGATGGAGGAGACGAATGGAAAGAGAGGGAGGCAGTCTTAGGGGTCCCTGCGTGCCGTCCGAGGGTCTGGTCCATCTGCTTCGCCCGCCACCCCCTCGAGACCCGGAATTGCAGACACGAAACCGGGATAAAAAGGGGGAATAAATCCCCTTGTTCGACTTTTCCGAAGGGTCTGGGTTCATCTGCGTGGACCAGGACTAGTCTGCTTCCTCTTTTTCTCTTCACGGGGAGCGGGGTGGGGGGGTCCAATCCCGGAGCTGAGAGGCTGGCAGGCGAGACAGGACGGGAGCAGGCATGGCTCGCCTCAACTGGTGCCTGGCTGCCGTCATCAGCTGGGGCAAGTTCCTCTTCGCGTGCTTCTTCCCGCTGCGGGGGGCCAAGCGAGACACGGTAAGTCCTGGGAGCGGGGGCCAACAAGGCAGCCCAGGGGGTGGGGGGGGGTGTGCTGTTGGAAATGGGAGATTTGGGCCGATGCAATAGAGTTCTCCGTTGAGTCCCAACACAGATTCGGGGTGGGCCCGGTTCCCGGGCTCGGCACCAATGCGGCCACACACAGCCGGTGCTGCCCGAACCGGCAAATGACGTAGCCATAAAAATCTGCTGGTGGTGGTGGACCCCGGGCTGAGGACCAGCCCGTGTCCCTCTAAGTGATGATTGAAGGTCAGTGTTATTCCTCCAGGAGGACTCCAGGTAGCTGCTCCACACAGGAAACCAAAAGGGTGGAATTTCGGACTTCCAGCTTCTGCTGGAATGACCACCGGCCTCTCCCGTTGCATCGGGTCACCTTGCATTTTAGAGCTGCAGGATCACCGACACCACGATTGAAAAGAGATTGAAAGAGCTTTTCCCATTCATCTCCTGCTGCAACCGCTAATGTTTGACCGGGGGGGGGGGCTGTGAGTCTTTCGCTGCTGCGCCATATTCCGATAGCCGCACGGTGCGCGTGTCAGCATCAAAGGCCAATCTGAGTTCAATTCACGACGGTGGCCAAATGTCCATCTTTGTTTCCTGGTGATGAAAAATCTTTCATTCATCAGTGGACTCCGGTCCGGTCTAGATACCCTGGTCCAGATGCTCCAGTCCGGATGCCCCGGTCCAGATGCTCTGGTCCACAGTGGCCCACATGAAGGTTGCAGCAGCACTAAGTTGGTAAATGAAGGAGAGGAGGAGAAAGCAGATGAGATTCCTCCTCTGGTTTTCCACCAGAAGGCCGCAGCAGCGCTGCAGCCGCCGGTCCTCTCTGAGCCCCAACACCCTCCCACCAGCCGCAAACCCCCCCACTCCGTTGCCGCAGCTCCTTATCTCTACACCCGTGCAGAATCCCACTACTCCCCCGCATCTCCTCCTTTACACTGTGTGTGTGCGTGTGCATATTAGCTCCACACACACACACACACACACACACACACACACACAAGTCACCATCAAACTGCCTTCCACCAGTCAGGCAATTATTTTTCGTGTTTCAGCAAAAATAAACCCAAAAACCATCAAATGTTCTGTAGATTCTGCAGCGAACTTTAAGGACCAGTTTAAAGGCCTCCAGAATTGGACCAACTAAATCTTTTATTTAAAGGAATGCAGATGATTGGGAGGAACATGCACCTGCCTGGAAAGTTTTTAAAGGAGATGGAAATATCACACCAAATAGATCCGGACTTTAATCAAACATCGGCTTTCCTCACGTCAGCGAGGGAAAAACCGCTCCAACCCGACAGCCCAAGACTTTTTAGTGGCTGAGGTTGCTCTTCCCACCTAGCATGAATGAAGGAATGAAAAGGATGAATTGATGAAGCTGCAAACAGCTGTTTGGAGGCTACTTCTGGCTAACTGTGCATGCTAACAGGCTCCACCCACACACGCTCACCATTCAGCACCATCATGTCACATGACTGGGGGGGGGGGGTGAAAGTGAAGAGGTAAGGCTCCGTGCCTTTCCTCCAAGGACCACTGAGATGTTCAGTTTCCATGGCAACGTGGCTCACGCAGCCCCACATGACGAGGGGCCAGGTTAACAGCGGGAGACGGGCTCATTGCCGTTTGTCAGTTCCTCCCTCTTTTTTTCTTCATTCTGATCCCATCTTTATCTGATCCCGTCTTTACACCCACCACGCTGCCAAACACCTGTTAATTACACGGTTATTGTGGGATCTTATTAGGTAATTAACACGTTAATAAGACATTAAAGTATGCAATCTATATTTCACATGAAAGGTGAATTAACTGCAGTTGATGACAAATATTTTACTCAATACTATTAAAAATGTCCATGTTTGGATGTTACTTTAGATGTTTAAATCTAAATCTGACCTTTCTGGTCACTTCAGAGTTCCTACAGGAGCCCGGAGCAGACAAACAGGTTGGAGCCAGGTGACCAGCACCAGTGGGTCTCAGCGGGGGCTGAGGACACACATTCTAATAGTCCCACCCAACCTTCCACCCCAGACCCTCAGTTATGTCGCACCGCTGGTAAATCGGGCCACGTGGGAAGGGTTGCCTTCTCCCTGACCTCTCACAGCTCCTTCTCCTCATTTTTCCTGGGCCTCGGTTTCTTCCTCTCCTCGCTTTTTTGTGCCCCTGCTTCCTGATCTAATGGCCCTCAGTGCACCTGACTCGAGCCTAAAGAGGAGAACGTGTCAGTGAACCCGGCTGGCTTGACGTTTCCTCTCAACTGCCTCCTCCGGCAGGTTTACCACATCCTCCAACATAGCTGCCCCCGGCCCTGGTGATGCGTTCAGGTACCAGCCTTCAGGATTCTGCCCTGAATGGCTCATTGTGCTCCGACCCGCTGTTCGCCATGATGAATGCGCTGTTATGCTAGCGTTAAAGCTTTAATGTGACGGATTCTCCAGCTGCAGAAGAGGAGTCTGTGACTCCACCGCCCCTCCCTCTTTTGGTCGCGGACATGTTTGTGCTGGTGGAGCCGAGGATCAAACCTGCATTTGTCAGGAACTTATCAGAGAGTTCCGAGGCTCTCACGCCATTAGTCCGGACTCGTCAAATTCCTTTATTTCCTGAGCGCAATTCAGTGGGAACCGAAGTCAATGTGTGTGTGTGTTGCACTGGGAATAAGATAACCAGGCCCTGACCTCACACCACTCCCAAACCGATGCTTTTTGCAGGTAGCAGAGCCGCTACGTGCGCATTTAAAGCGCGACTGCATCTGCGAACAGCCTCTCAGAGTTGGTCCGGAGCCACTAGAGGCTGCTAGCGACCCAGTTTAGACCCGCCACATAAACACGCACCCATTACTGGCTCAGAAGACGGACTGTGCTGCTGCGAGAACCAGGAGCGCTGGTTCCGTGTGTCCCCCTCACGCAAGGTTCACACACTCCACACACACACGCACACACACACACGCACACACACGCACACGCACGCACGCACGCAGGCACACGCACACACAGATTATGTGTCAGGTTAAACTATGGATCGAGGTAACAGTTACGGTGCAAGTGATGGAGTGCACAAGGATCAATAGAGGGTGTTTTCTCAAAATGAATTGGCTCTTAGCCCTTTATGGATCTGACTGTGCGGTGATGGAATTGCGCCCGCAGGGCAGATATGATGATGCTGGACAAGCACGCGTGGGGGAACTCCTCAGGCCCTGCTCCTGGAATGTTAGAAAGTACCTCACAGGACGGTGTCGTGGTCGGGCGATTCCGGGCTGTTCCGGGGTGGCGTTGGCGTGATGTCTGGCCTGGTCACAGCGGCTCCGGGATCCGGAGATGTTGTCTTTTTTTTTTTTTTCTGAAGAGCGGACGAGGAACAGGAAGGCAGCGCCGATGAAAAATTGAAGTGACATTAGTGCAGACATGAGCGAGCATGCTTGCCTGGGAGAGGTGGAAGGAGAGAGAGGTGAGGTATGTAAGGGTGGTCAATAGCCCAGAGTGTGTGAGAATGGGGGGAGGAGGGGCCAACAAGGATCATTTGAGGAAAGTTGAGTCACCGGAGCAGGAAAAGTAAAGAGCAGGAATCACCTCCCCTTCCCCCCGTTTTTACCTCCGTGTAATAAAGTGACTTGACTTCGAGAGCAGGAAGAAGTGAGTGAAAGTGGGAGAGAGAGAGAGAGAGAGAGAGAGAGAGAGAGAGAGCAAGAGGAGGGGGGATGAGAGAAAAGAGAGAGGGAGGGAGCTTTGATGAGAGAGACTGACCGAGTCCATCAGAGAGCGAGAAAACCAGAAAGTAGCACACAGTTCCCCTATTCGCTGCTTCTGGTATGAATCCGTGTGGCCGGAGCACGTCTGAGAACTGGTGGGAGTTTTCGGGAATACCGTGGGAATGCTGCCGTGAGGGATTAAATTTTCAGGATGCCCTCAGTCTCTCTGTCGTTGCCCTCCACCCTGGCTGGTAGGACCAGGACCTGGGTTTGCCTCTCCTGCATGTTCTGGGTAAGAATTCAGGTGTCACGAATAAGCTGGAGTCATCGACATAGTTCGGCTAGCAGGGACCATCAAATTCACTGCCTTTGGAATGTCTCACAACAAACATTTTTGACAGTTTTGGTAATTTTTTGGAGAACTGGTTACTGGAGGTTTAGTCTCTGCATCCTTTGGTCACCTGAGATTAACTTTACACCTTTTTTCAGCCAGTTTTTTAAGGATCTAGCTTTTGTGCCAACCTCTCCTATGCTGGTCAATTAGGAAACTAATGTTTCTAAGTTTTGTAACTAAGTTTTTCCAAAAGTCTTTTGACTCCTGAACACTCAACAGCCAGCCGTCCCCACGCGAGGCTACGCCCCCGCTTCTTTCGGGCTGCTCCATCATCTGGCATTCACCCAGACGACTGCTGTGCGGCGTCTCACGCCGGCGTGTTCCTGCATCGGGTCCACGCAGCCTTGGCACTACAGCTATTTCTGGTCGCTCCTGTATAATTTAATCTGCTGCTGCTCGCTTCCCCTCCTATCTGGGACTGAGCCGGTGTGCCGGGCACCAGCGGCTTTCCATGGAGCATCGTTCTCAAACACGACAAATTGTTTTTTTTAAAAAAAGGGGAAAAGTCACACATTTGAAAATCGACGCTGGGACATATAAAACAAGCGTCTTTGCTGGATTTGATGCTTTTCCGATGACTGTGTGCAGAGCATTCTCCAAACTTGAGTTGGGTGGTGCATCTGGCCTACTTTTTCTCCAGTTAGAGGGTCATTTAAATGCAAAATGAAGAGGGAAAGAAAGGGACTAGTTCATGTTGGGAGCGAAGTGGCGATCTGCCTGCACGCCGCTCCGCTTCCAGCCGCTGCTTTTCTATTGACAACAGATGGAGATTGAAGAGGGAGAGGGAAGGGAAGATGGACGATGCCAGAAAGAGGAGGAGCGAGCAGCTGGGCTGAGTGACGTGCCAGGAGCCCATTCTGAGAAAGCTCCTCAAACACACGTTATCAATAATGCATCCCCCCGCGCACACGGAGAGGAAATATTAGATTTGACACACCGACAGAAGCGGCCGTGAACGCATGCTAGCTCCTGCAGCCGTGAGGCCCAACACATCGGCGATTCGTTACCGACAAATCTGGGAAGCATCTCTCCCGTAAGGAACAATGGATTTGTCCCAGGTCGTTTTAAAATCCGTGTTTAAAGAATCTCCACAGGTGTTTTCTGCCACGCTAGCTGTGCTCTCAATACTGCCCCTGCTGGTTTAAACGTGGTATTATAATAGCTAGCGTGTAGTTTATTTAAAAAGACAATGGACGGCGTGACGCTGCAGGCCAGGGCGAACATCTGCGACACGTTAAGTCAAGACGGATGGTTGATCCATCATGTCTGTAGTCGTCTAACAGAGTCTGTTATCGAGCGGGCAGGATCCCTGGAGAGCTCTGAAAATCAATCAGGCTTTGATTGTACAGTTACTGCCTGCCACGCCTCCACGCGTCACCTCCCTGTCGCATGCGCTTGTGTGTGTACGTGTGTGTGGCCCTCTGCAAACGCAAGAAATGTCATTTCGCCGATGCCGCCGTGCATCCGCCGGGGCCAGCCCACTGATTAGCTTGCGTTGAGAGAAGTAATGAAACTGTCTCCGCGCCGTCGTTACAGCTTTATCGTCAAAGGACAAAGTGACACCGAAAGGCAACACGCCGACTTTTCTCTGTTCTGGATGTTGAAACCTGGACTTTAGGATGTGAAGCTCAGAGCTGGTGGTTGCTAACAGGCTCCCGGGAGGCCTCCCGCTGCCACACAGGCTGCCCGCCCACCTGATTCCTCCAGTTCGCTCTGGAGCCTTCGCCACGCCTGTTTTCCAGCCAGTCATGCGTGTGTGTGTGTGTGTGTGTGTGTGTGTGTGTGTGTGTGTGTGTTTGAAGTGTGATCCTCTATCTCTGACAGCCAGCCCATCCCCAGAGAGTTTCACTGTTGCTCTGGCTACTCATGGTCGATGTGACCAGGTGATTTATACGCGATGTGACCGGACGATTTCCCCCGGTCAGTCCGAGACCCGGCTTCAGCGCACCGCCCCCCGGGGAAGAACGCGTCCCTCGTCTCCACAATTCACATCCAAGCTCGGATGAGCAGAGTTCAGAAGATACTTGGAACGTTGCCGAGAGACCAGGGAACGCTCGCTGTTCTGCCTGTTCTCACTCTGTCGTCCCCTAAACTCTCTCAAGCTAGTTAATTAGCACCTGGCTAATGATCACAATGCATCCGAGTCCGGACGATCACAGCGTATCGATCCTCGCCGCTCCACGTCTACACCTGGTATCGATCAGCCGTGCAACCAAACAAACGCTGCTGCATGTGTTGCATCTGTCGGTTGTCTGTCTGTTCGGTCTGGCGCCGGGCCCGCCGTGTCGGTCCAGCGGCACCGGATCTGCCGACGCCAACTGTCACTCACCACCATCGTCTTCAAGGAAGCTTCTCTAAACGCGGCGCTCTCAGGTGGGCCCCGTCCTGAAGGCCCCTCGAGGCCTGGACCAAAAGAGCTGGACTCTCCTCGGCAGCGTTCACCCGCTAAGCTAACTGTCCCTGTGGGAGGCCATCGTTCGCACACGTCTGGGAAACACGTGCAAACACGTGATGATGGTGCACGTGTGCAAACATGACAACTGGTTCTCATTTTCCTTGTTTTTGCGTTTCTCATCTCTGTGTCTTACAAAGACGCTCTTGTCCTGGACAGCATTTCAATTCAGCCCAAATGAAAAACAGGCGCGTCTCTGCGCGCGCGTGTGTGTTTGGTTCTGCTTAATTTTACCTCGCCTGACACTCGCCTCACCCACATGAAAAAAAGTCCTGGTTTCTGGCTTCGGGACCTCCGACGGCCACCAGGAAGCAGAGCCGGAGATTAACGGACTTCAATGTTATGCAAAATGACACCAAACATGTGAACCTTCCGCCCTCTTTGTGTTTTTAAAACATTCTTCCAAGTCATGCAGAAGGATTTTCCTCATACCGAGCTGTAATTGGGGCCACATGTGGATTTTCACAATACAGTTACGCCGGTCTTGCGAATGGAATTCTGGAGCCGAGGAAGTCCGCGATGTGGTCTCCGAAACCCTTTGGTCTAAGCTCAGAATGCAGGAAGTTTAGACTTCATGGCTTTATCAGGTTTCATCCTTGTTTGGAACGATGCATGTTGGGGGTGCGGCTTCCCCCCAAAAGATATCGTGGTTGCAGCTCAACGTCTAGCGTTAGCCTCGTTTTTGCCCATTTCTGTCATTTTTAATTGTGCACATGTGACCTGGGTAAAACTGCAGGTACTTTTTCAGTTGTGTCTAATTTAAATTCGACCGACATTTGCTAACGCTAACATCCATGTCTAACGTTGGGTGAGCTGAAAAGTTGCTGCGGCAAAGCTGTTTGTGAGGAAAAAGTTGTAGATGTAGCTGTAGATGCTAACCCTCGTTAGCTAGCCTCACCGTAAAAGGGCTCTCTCTATGGTGATGCTGCCGTAACGGTAGTGATTCTGCATGTTTGGTCACACGTGCATCCGTTACTGAAAGCATACATGTTCTGTGATTGATCGTGCGTGTCCTCGGTGATTTGCGTTCATCTTCGCCAAAGTCGTACTCTCCTCCCCCCACCGGCCCCGTGCGCTTCCCCGGTCCCTCCGCTCGGCTCTAAGTGGAGTCGCGGTCAAGGTAGAGCGGCGGTGCTTTTCATTAGCTAAGTGCAACTGGAGGGAGAAGAGCGCAGAGCTTTGATTTACTGGCCCTGGAAACACAGACACCCAGGGATACACTCCTCTTTTTCTCCATCCCTTTATCCCTGTTTCCTCCATATCTGCATTCGCGTCTTTTTCTTTCCGCACAGCTTTTCAGTTGCTCTCTCCGGCCTCTCATGGGAGCATGCTAACGCAGCTCAAAGCTGATTATCTGTGTTTTTTTATCGTTGCCATGTTGCTTTGGGTTTGTCTTCAGAAGTCAAACTGAGTTTTGCTCGAAGTTCCACACCCTCAAATGTTCCTCCAAGTTTCTATGACTGTGCCTTCATTCATTTTGGCTAGCATACAGTGCTATCATTTTAAAAGATGTCATCTTGGCTAAACATTTAGAGAGAGTTCAGAAGAACATATGCTTTTCTTTCCTTAGCAACAGTCCTGGAAAACGACTCATCCTGTGATGAATGTCTTTAAATCAGATGCCTGTGGTCAGTTTCCCTTTATTGTTACTTAACCCTTTATAGGGCACTCATTAAATTAAATTCTATTCTCTGCTATTAAATTCAAAAAAACAGTTTAAGGGTGTTATTAGGAATCATAACCAGAGTTTATTTCTGTTTTCAGATTTTCAAAAAATTTTAATGTCTTGCAGAAAACCAAAGAAAATGAAGTGACCATATTTGGCCCGTTAAGGGTACAAAAAATCCATTTAGTGAAAATGTAAAATATACAACAAAAACACCTATTTTGTGAAAGGAACTTTATGTTTGACTTTATATTTCACTTTTACAACATAAGCCTTGGTACAGAGTCCTTACTAAACAAATTGTATAAAAATAACACACATATATGACATACGCATATACATATGCATGGCCAGAAAGGTCATTATTTCATTGTTATTCATGGAGAAAACAGTGTCCATGTCCTTCTGAGCACCATATAAGTTTGTTTAGTATGTTATATGCCTGATGGTTTGGACATCAAAGTACCTAAAAAAGTATTGAAAAGGCATGTGGGTGTGGTCTGGGGCAGAGTGTTGGTGTTCAGGAAGGGCTGTGTTGTTGAGGGCCAACTTTATGGCAGTGTGGTTGGGCCTGAGGGCCAACTTGCCAGATCTCCAGATCTCTGCTTTTCTTCATTTTCATTTGAAATGAAATCACATGTTTTCTCCAGATCCCAAGATGTGTATTTTTTCTCCAGGGAGGTGGGGTACCAAAGCACTCCATCCATCTGCTCCTGGTCCGGCCCCTTTGTCAAATGTTAGAACCCATTGTGGCCCACGAATCAGAAAGTTTGCCCTCCCCTGTCCTAGACCTTACTGAGGTGCAGGAGGGTGGTCATATGCAAATAGTGCAGACATTACCATTTTTAGTCACTTTCCTATAAAGGGTTAAATACGCTTTTTTTTTTTTTTTTTTTTTTTTTTGCTTTTTTTTTGCAAAAGTCTTTGAAATTTGCTAAAAGTTATGTTCTTTTCTAAACAGGCTGCAAAGATTTTACACCAAACTGTTTTAAACAAAGCGCTTTTGTTTCAAAAGCATGCGGAGCTGAACTCCCCCTGCCGGAATTAGCATCATCTGTTCCACGAAAACCCGTCCAGGTTTTTGAGGCATCGCTCTGCTGAAGTGATCCGTCGCTTTTCCTCAGAAGCACCACTGACCCTCTTTGGGCTTGTTAGAATGTAAAAACCCTTCCTGCAGCATCAGCTGGAACCAATACGCTAGCATTAGCGATCAGGTGACTTGTGTTGTGAGTTCAGTTTGCGGCGAGCTAACACATGGATAGGTGTGATGCAAGCTGCTAGCAGCTGCTTGTGCAGATATTGTATTGGTTCATATCCACCCAGAACAAGAATTTTGTTTTTTTCCGGGTGTTTGTAGCCCACTTGTTCCCTGGAAAACCGGGCCAGAATCCCAGATGCTCCATTTGCACTGTGGCGGTGACAGTCACAGCTCTCCCTGTTTGCCAATCTGTGTGTGGAAACTGGAGTTTTTTTCTGTCCTTTAATTCTCATCCGTCACTGTCTGACAGGACGTTGACCGCAGTTGCCGTGGCAGCCAGGTAACCATGGCTCCTGCCTGTGACACATCTGACTGCGGCTGATTGGTTTAGCCTGTGGCACTGTGCCAGGTCACCTTTAACATCAGGCCTGTGGGGTGGCACCACGCCATTCCAAAAAGTCCATCCAGAAAAGTCCACTCCTGAAACAAATCCGGACCCAACACATCCGCGTCCTTCCGTGTCCGCTCCGGTGAAGGTCAGCAGGGAGCGACAAAAACCATTAAGATGTAGGGCGATTGGGGATTGGGAACGCTGAGAAATTCGCTTTTTAAAAAAAAACCAAATGGGTTGTGGCAAGCGGAGCGGAGCGGGGAGGAACTAAAAGGAGGCACCGGCCTTCAGGAGGGAACCGGGATTATCGTGGCGATGCTAGCTGAGCAGAGCTGTGGCACCCTCGTCGGTTAGGGTTAGCCACCGTAGCGTTGCTGTTTCAGCCCTGGTTACGCTAATCACAGCTACTGGGCGCTACGCCGGCGTTTAGGACACCAATGTGAGGAGCCAAAATGTGCTCACATCCTAAAAATGTCCCCACTTCGCCAGTTAAAGGCGGATACTAGTCCTCATTGAGTCATGTGTGTGCGTGCATATGTATTTGTGTGTGTGTGTGTAAATGTGTGTTTAAGCCATCAGCTGACCTCCTTTTCCCACCTCCACCCTTAATTAGCCTTTTCTTTGGAAAATTTTAAAGCTCAAACATCTCAGCTTCATCTGTGTGTGTGTGTGTGTGTGTGTCTGTGTGTGTGTGTGTGTGTCTCCTTTTATTTATGACATGATAGTCAAAATACTCATATTACTGTCACTGAGTGTGTCGGTGTGTTGCCATGTAGCATTGGTAGCTAACAACTCAAACCTCAGTTCTGTCTCTCCCTCTCTCTCTCTCACCCCCCCCCACCACACACACACACACGGTCTGAATATCAGCTGTGTTTCTGACATTTATCCACCATCTGTCTTCCTCCCGTTTCTTCACACAGCCCGACGAGCTGGAGGGCGTCCACACACACACCTTTAAGCTGAAGCCGTTCAAGAAGGCTAAGAGCTGCGACATCTGCAAGCAGGCCATCACCAAGGAGGGCCTCATCTGCAAAGGTAAGCGTCCGAGCACAGGCGTGGACCTGGAGGCTGACCCGCTAACCCCGCTCCGACGTGTGCGTACATCCAACACAAAGCAGCATCGATAATTAGCGGAGTGGCGGTGGACAGGTTCTCTCTTTTCCCTCCAGGAAGTGGTCGTATCTAAATTTAGAAGGACTTCAGGTTTTGTTGGGAGTCCCAGAAAGATCCAAGGACGCTTTAGAGCTGCGTGTCTTCCCTTCGTTTCCTCCCTTCCTTTTTCTCCTCCTCCCTTTTCTCCAAACACAGCAAAAGCCGAGCTGACAAACAGAAGAGGGCCTGCGCGAGGCTTTGGCTGAGGATTTGCTGTTAAAATTAGCATGGCCGCTGCTGCGTTAGCCTAGATAAGACGGGTAAACGGGAAAAGAGGGGTGAGGTGGGGGGGCTGGAGCCGAGCCGAGGCTCAACAAAGACGGTGAAATCGGGCTGTGGAGGGATTGAAACACAAACAACGGGCTGAAAGGGAGAGCGAGCAGACTTTAAAAGCTCCAACTGATGGCTGAAAACATCTGCATCGCCCTTCACGCTCACCACAAAGTGTTTCGATAAAGGAGCCACAGATTGGGGCCAAATTTACACACACAGCAGTAAGAAAACGATGAATCTCAACAAGGAACACAAACACAGGCAGCCAATGGAGTCGCAGGTGTAGCACGGAAGCTAACAGTCACACAGGTGAACTATCGTCAAAGACAAAAACAGCAAAACAGTCCGCGTAACCACTGACTGATTAATGAATGAGACTAGCTTACCTGGAGGTGGGCGGGACAATGGAGGAAACAGGTAGTGCAGGGAGGAGTGAAGTGGTGCATTCTGGGTATTTGCTGATTGGCTACTTCCTATCAGAACCCACAACAGTGTTAAGGGCTGTTTCCGGAAGCATCTTTGAGCATCAGCTGCACGTTTATGCGCCTTTTTTTTACCAGGTGAAACAGGCAGCAAAACTCTGTGACCTCCAGTACTTAGGAGCAGCAGCAAAGTTTGCAATTGGATATAATCTGGGATCGTCTCATTTAATCCAGTCAAAACAAATCAAACACAGATTAAGAGAGCAAGTGAAACGCTAACATGGAGGAATACTTTTGTTACTGGCTGTTTGCGTGACCAAAGCGATTAAGGAGACTTGAGGTTATTAAAGTTAACAAAATATTTTAAGAATATTAAATTTTTTGGAACAAAAATCCCAAATTCCACTTCTTTCGGATATAAAACATTTTGCAAGAAAATGAAAGCTAAATATGTCATTTTCTTCCGTGGCCGCTAGGGGCCGCAGCAGATCAAGTTAGGTGACAGAAAACTTCATTTCTGCGTATTTGACAGGGTTTAAAATCAAAGTGGAATCTCTTTGATCTCCCTTTCAGCTGTGTTCTGTTGCATCTCACAGCCGACTGTTCACATCTTTCTCTTTTCTTTCAGCCTGTCGGCTCTCCTGCCATAAAAAGTGTGAAGTCAAGGTAAGACACAAACAAACAAATACTTTATTTTCAGTGTAAGCTTTTTTTTTTTTTTGCTTATGGCTGTAATCATGGCAAAACTGTGCCTTTAAAGTCCAAGGTCACCCAAGTACATTCCAGTCTGGTAATCTGGACTACCAAAAGAGGCAGAGGTCTGAGGGGAAAGAGGACAGAAAACATGATGACCAGCTGCAGAAGAGTAGCGGGTTTGAATTCCCTCCGGGAGGGGAGGAGACAGTTTCACGCAGGTGAAAGACGGGAGGGTAATTGGCTCAGGTAGAACCACACAGGATCAGGGTGAGAGAGAGAGTGGTTTAGTTGGTGGGCAGCTGCTAAGCCCCCACTAACCTACGCCCTCGTTTTCATGTCCAGAACATTCCTTCCAGCTTCTAAACCTGGATAGATCCTGAAGTCTGGTAGCTGAGGAAGAAGGGATGAACGGCAGAGAGAACGGCGCCTTTTCAGGCTATTCTCAGAGGTCTGAGCCATGACGGGTTGGGGGGACGTTGGCACGTCTCCTTTCACTTCCTCCGCTCTTCATCCTGCACCCAGTCAGATCTCGCCGGCCAAACCATCTTTCTCCAAAACAAAAGCTCGGCCGCATCCAAAACATTTGAGGTGCAGAAAATAAGCTAGCAAATACCTCTGAAACCAGGCCGAAGCATGTGCAGCGGCCAGCGGGGGGATGAGGTGGGGGGGGGGGGGTCGCCGGTGCGGTTTTATCCGGCAAAAACGGGAAACAAGCGAGAGCTCTGGCGCGGCTGCGGTGCAAACATTTATCCTGGCGCTTTTATTGTTTCAGGCCGGAAACGTGCAGAATGCGTCTGTGCAAACAGGAGTGTGGATTCAGCGCTCGTGGCAGCGCGACGCTGCTCTGACCTTCGGCCGTAAACGTGTCAAGAAGCGCAATGAGCTGATAACCGCCGATTCCGCTTGATGTGTTTATTATTCCAGGTTGTCTCAACTTCCTGATTTACGGTTGCAGTTAGCATGCTAAAGCAGCCATTTTTGGACGTGTCATTGTTGTCTTTGGATGGAAAGACCCTCAGAGGCAGGTTGCTTTCCACCTACTGCAGGTAAACTGTGACCTGACTCTATGCTCTTCCGGGTTCACGCCATCGCTGTGGCAACGTCGGGAGCTCTCTCCACTGCTGCAGCAGAAGTATGCAAACAGAACCGCCTCCCAGCATTCTTGCAGCGAACCTGCACACGCTCCCTCTGTCCCGTCCGCAGAAACAAGCCTTCAGTATCCCTGAGGATTATTCCCGGCCGTGTCTCTGACGAGCCCTCTGGAATTCCGCCGCAGCGGCTTTGGCTGGGAAACGGGCCGTGCTCCATCCCAGGCTCCGTCCCAGGGGCCACAACATAAGCGCAACCACGTTCTGCTCCTCTGCCCAGAAACAAACAACCATGTTGTTTTTTGACCATCTCAGCTGTTCTCAGCCCCAGAGACGATTGTTCTTTCATTCCTGTCCTCTGGGGGCACTTAAGCTTCGCGGTGGGGGGGAGGGGGGGTCCTGCCCTTATTTGGGGTTATTTTCTACGTCTTTTCCATCTTTAAGCGCAGAAGAACATTAACCTGTTTTCGAAAATAAACTAATCGCACGGCTTGTTTGCTTATCAGCCTGTCAGTCGGAGATGTTTAGGGCCGGTAATGAAGCTTTTCCAGCTCCTGAAAGATAAGGAAAGTGATCTTTCTGGGGTCCTCTGCGCTATTATCACACAGCTGTGCTGGATTTGGGCCACCGGCTCATCTGCCGACATCTGTTTTTGCATCATTTCAGCGTGTGATGTAACGTTTCACCCTTAAAAGCATCTTTAGTTCTCTTCTTTCTGTCTCAGTAACATTCCAGACTCGGCTAAGCCTGATTTGAGCTCAGCCAGACCATCATTTTGAGGTCAGGCCTTTTGCTTTCTAAATCCTGAAGGTGTGATCCCCACCCTTCACACATGTGGACGTGTGAAACCTGGGAGAGGCCTTTAATTGGACCTTCTCAAAATAACAAGAGCTATAAATGGATCCCAGGCCAGAGCTTCAGCCGGGGATTTTAGGCTGGATTTCCATGTTTTTAGAACCTGCTGCCTTCAAAGCTCTTCTTCATGGTGACGCCTAATGCTACGGGGGGCTAATAAGTGCTAGCAGATGACTGACGGGCTAATTTACCCCAGTGTCCACGCTGAGGTCAAGAGCGGGGTCAGCGCAATTGTTAAGAGCCCCATTGGGGGGTAGGGGGCATTTGAGGAATATCTGCAGTTACGTCAAGCTTTAGCTGCTTTTATTTCACAATTTGAGGGTCTTGTGAGCACCAGCTGCTTTACAGTATTCTTTGTCCCGGAGCGTCTTTGCTCCAGCGCTGTTGTGCTGTGATTGGTCGTTTCTACGGTCGTCTTGGGCCAGAATGTGGACCTCAGACTCTTAAACAGCCAGACAGCGAAGGTGTTAAATCTGCTGTTGCTCTGACAACACATCATCCTGCTTCCCAGTTTACCAGAGGGGGAACTGGGTCAGTTAAAGGCGAGTCGGTGGTAAAACTCTTCTTCTCTGATTCCTGCTTGTTGTCCACCATTGATGTGGCCAAAACTGAAAGAAGAGGAAAGTTCTTCCCTTTCTCTCTCCCTCTCAAGCATGTGTCTACAGCTTGTGAGGGAAGGGAGGGAGGAGGAGGAGAGGGGAGGAATATACTGACAGAGCACGTTAGGAGAGGGAGGGATACACAGGGATATGCTCTCTCTCTCTCTCTCTCTCTCTCTCCCTCTCTCTCTCTCTCTCTCTCTCTCCCTCTCTCTCTCTCTCTCTCTCTCTCTCTCTCCCTCTCTCTCTCTCTCTCTCTCTCTCTCTCTCTCTCTCTCTCTCTCTCTCTCTCTCTCCCTCTCTCTCTCTCTCTCTCTCTCTCTCTCTCTCTCGCTCGCTCGCTCTTGTTTTGGGTACCGGGCTCTCAGCAAAGCCTCCAGTCTCTTTTTTGGCCTTATATAGTTTGTTTCCAAGCTTCTTGGCAGTGGAGCGGATTAGGGGCAGTAGTCTCCTGGTCCCGTCCGGACCAGCCCAGCCTAGTTCGGTAGCTTCCTGGCACGTTCCAGGCTGCTGCTGTTGTTTGGATCCAGAGGTGGGGGCGGAGGAGGAGCAGGAAACGGGTCTGTATTTGGTTCTGCTGGTGCTCCTGGATGGAGGTCTGACTTGACAGAGCGCAGAGGTAGAAACCAGGCAGCAGAAGAGAAAGAGACAGGTAAGACACCTGGGGGAGGGCGCCTCCATCAGGGCGTGGAGGGCGAAGATCGCTTTTCTCTGAAAGGCTCTTGGTGTTCCTCAGCTTTATCTGCACGGTTCGGGTCTGTCAGGCGGTCATGGGAACGTTCTTCCTCTGAGAACGGGGACAGACTCCTGGAGCCATGACCTGACCAGCCCTGGAGAGACTGGGAACAACTGGTCAGCACAGCAGGGGGGCGCCTGTGTCCCGGCTCAGCGCTGAAGCTGCGTCTGCCTCTGTCCCCCTGCTCTTCTTTTCCCACCACCTTCTTTTTTTGTCCCACCCCTGAGAGGACATGCAGACTGATGGTGGCAATCAGTCACCTTTGACCTTGAGCCAACACGTGGATGGTCAAACATGAGTGGTCAGGAGGTCGCCGTCGCCGTGTGACCCGGCTCTTGTTCAGTCAAGGAATGTGACCCGTCAATCGGCGCTTTCTGCACGGAACACCAGGAACACTTTAAAAGGGCAGAAGTAATCAGACATGTGTTTGTCGATGCTGGACGGGGGCGGGTGGGGAGCGCAGGCGAAACCCAGGCTTTCAAACCTTCACTGGTTTGATCAGCAGCCGTGGAAGCGAAGGGAGGGTTCGGCTCAGGCGGTCTAAGCGGCTCACTTATTTCTGTTAATAAACAACTTAACAGGATCACAAGAAAAGGAAACATGACAAGCTATCTAAGTTCTACACATCAGTCAAGTCCAATGTGCAAAGCTAATCTACATACAGGCCAGATCACTGAGGTTTAGCGTCTTGTACACTTTTTCTTCTTAATCAGTTTGTTTCTCTGTATTAGTTTTATTAATTGGGTGCAGTGTCCAACAACAGGAAATGAATGGTCCGGAAGCGACCAATCATGCTTGGTTCCAACGCCAGAGTTTCGAGTTCAAACTGGTTCCCTACAAAGAAAAGACCTGGAATTTAGATCAACTTTGAGATCAAACCTCAATCACATTTCATACCTCAGCAATAAAGCCTGATGGAGGTGATTCTTCACCGTTATCCGGAGCCCAACGGTAGTCATGGCCACACATTTGAGACTGGTCTTCTTCTTTTATTCTAACTTCCAGCAGTTTGGTTGTAACCATATAACCAGGATCCATCGGATAGTCCTCAAACCCAACATGCCTGGAGAGACTCAAACCTGAAGCTAGCCTGAAATCCAAGTGGCTGGAAAAGGACCATGGATCCCAGTCCTTTAGGGAGGCCTTCCAGTTCCGCAAACAAATGCTTTCGTGGTTTATCCCCAAGCGTGTGTTGGGTTCGTGCAGCAGAGCTTCTCTTTGCCCTCTTATTTGTTCAACAACAACAACAACGATACGAGAGCCACTTCTGAGCCTTCACGGATGTTCGGCGATGAGCGAGGAGTGCATGTTTGTGGTCCGCGTTTCCCACCCTGGGTTCTTTTCTAGGATGCGTTGCTGCTGAGACTCCGCTCGAGTCATCTCTGATGTGCCGTGACCCCTGACCACCAGCGCCGGCGGCGTCACGTGGCACCCAGTCCGACGTGGCGTGCCACACACTTGGGGCGGAAAACGTCAAAGCTCTCGTAGCGCTCGGGAGATTAGCCGGCTCCTCCAAGTAAAACAAAACGGCAGCTGGTGTTTAAGCTCCTCCAGAGGGGCCGTTTGAACTTCAGTCCTTATTTGGCCCCCGTTTGGATAGTGAAGAAAGTTCAGGCTCAGGCAGAGCGCCATCACGGCTGCAGCGGAGTTCCTGTGTGGGCAGGATCAGGGTTGGAGGAATTCTGCCTGCGGTTGGACCAGCGGCAGGCTGGTTTCCTGGAGCCACCAAGATGATCGACGGCGAATCAGCAAATCGGTGCATTTTGCCACCAAGTTGGTGGAGATCGGAGCAGCTGTTGCCAAGGCAACCGAGTCTCTGATACTGATGTTTGTTGGAGAATTTTAATCCAGGTGGTCACAAAAAGGGCCCAAGCACGGGTTTTGTAAAAGGGCCCGTTCGAGTCCTGGTTCCAGCTACGGGGCCTTTCAGTCAGCCCATGTGACACAATCAGAGCATAAGCTGCAGGTTTTAGAGCTCTTCTCTGTCAAAGAAAAACTTCCCTTTTTCACTGCTGGAGAGTTTTTTTTTAGAGATTTCCTGGACCACCATGCCCTTTAGGTGGAATTCAGGAAGAATTCCGGCTCCAGGATCAGCAGCCCTGAAAAATTCCAACCCTGGTGCAAAAATGATTATCAGAACAACCAAACGAGTCACTGGGATGATAACAATAAAAAAAGGAATATCTGATTGGTAAACATCAAAGCAAATGCTATTTGAAGTATGAGAACCAAACATTTAAAAAAATACATCAACTTCCTCTCAGGGCCTTTTGGAGGGAAAGCGGCCTAGCGATGGCTAAGCTCAGATGCTAACAACTGATGCTATAATCAGGCAGCAGCAGTTGTTTGTGTTTTCAGCTCTGATTACCGTCGTCATGTATCTGATTCTCGTCTGACATAGACTGATAAATTGGTTGATAACAAAGTCAACGCATCTTTGTTCTCCCATCGAGGGAACTACTCACAGCTTCCTTCCTGCCAGCTGGCGTCTGGTGTCTGCTGATATAGCTTGCTTTCTCATCTACCGCAGGAAAACATTCGGCAACTCTCAACACATCGTCGTCAGCACACGGCAGTGAGAGCGCTGGCTTGTGGGTCATAGACGGGATTATGCTAAGTGCTAACTAAAGATGCTTCAGGAAGCACTCAGCTACCATGTGGTCAAACTCCAAGTTGATGAAATTTGGCAGATCCTGGTGGTGGGATTATGTCTTACAATATAAAATACCTGGAAATAGGATGTCTCAATGCCAAAAACTTCCCATCCAGATGTTTGTTGTTGTCTCAGCGCTGATCCACATGTTTCCCTGTGAATCTGGTGCTGTTCTCCTGGAATGACCCAGAAGCTTTTTTTCCCACAGGCTCCGTCTAAAGGGTCTGTTTTTAAGGCGTGCTGGGAAACGCCGAGGAATTCAGGAGGAAACATTCCAAGATGTCCAACCTCCTCTGCTTCCAGCCCGCCTCAACCGAATCGGCCATCATAAACCTTTAATGTGCCGCACGTGCTTACCATGTCCTTGTCTGTCCTCCTGCAGGTCACCACGTCATGTCAGACGTCCACCAACCATGAGCAGGTGAGTGTGCTAACCCTGTTGGTGTCAGGAAAATGTGCTCCAGCCTTTCCGCTTTCAGGGCAACCTTTGTGAAAAATGTCGCTGCTGGAGCCTCAAAAAGCTGCCATATCTTTCATTTTGAACGTCGTCGATTCGGAATCATTTCAAGCTAAATCTTTTTCTAATGTGTGATGGAAATCTGGGAGGTTAAAGAGCCAGGTAAAGTTCAACATGACATTAAAAGCAAGAAGGATTTCACAAACCAACCAGCTTTCCCAGATATCCCATCATTCAACGCTTTGATTTTACCTGCACCAAAGGAAACCAGCAGTTTGAAGTCGACTGACCAAAACGTGGCCAAATTAGGAGCTTTGAGGCTGGACTAAAACAGCTTTTGACTTATTTACTTTGGGCTGCTGACCTTTTAAAGGAGCGAAGCAGCTTGTTAAACAGGCCCTGCTTTTGTTTATGGAGCTGACATCAGCTTAAAAGTTATTAACGCATGCGTCACTGTCAAGATCGTTGTGTGTGTGTGTGTGTGTGTGTGTGTGTGTGTGTGTGAGTGTGTCTTTAACCATTCCTTTGCTACATGGTTCTGGAGCAGTGAGTCTGCTTTCCCTCTACTGGAGTGTGTTTCCTGTCCTGTTGAAAATAACAGAGGCAGTAAAACACTCGTGATCTCGGTGGGAACAGCTACGGGTGCAGGCATCAGGCATTAATGCTACCCGAACCTTTCTCTCTATCCTCCCCTCCCCACTCATATGCCTTCTTTTCCCCGTGTTGTTTCTTTCTCCGGGTGGAAGAAACAATGACTAACCGCCTGTCTCGTTCTCTCTCCAGCCCCCCACTCCACAGCTGCCATTAAAGCATGTAGACACGCCGGTAAGTAGAGCTCTTCTCTGTCGGAGACATGCTTTAGGCGCTGCTCATCCATCCCCTCACAGAAATGCCATTTTTGAGGGCCGCTTGTTCCTGCAGACTGCAGGAGGTGGCAGCATGCCGCAGCGCATGCAGTGCCGACCAATCACAGCTCCCGCAGCCACGCCTGATTGTTGCCAGCATCAGATAAGATCTCGGACTTAGTGGGACACAAAAAGTTGCACATCTGTCAGCATCTGTTGCTTCTAGTTGGGATCTAAACGCGTCTCTCGGTCGCTGCGGGTCCAGAAGAGCTTCACTGCGAAATGACGGCCACAGGCACGTGCAGCAGGGTGCCAAGAAGGACGAATTTCAAGGAAAATAAACAGGAATCAAACCTCAAAAAAGAGCTGGTTTGCTTTTTTTGGCAGGTTTGCAGATGTCTCACGTCGTACTTTATCATTTGCATTTGCGTCAGAAGCTGTTCGAATGTTTAGAAGTTCTCCTGTGAGTCATGGTGAGATGATGCAGACAGATTAGGCTAGCAAACTAGCAGTGTTGGGAGATTAAATCTGTGAGAAAGAACAGTCGGGCACAGAAAACCATTTTCGCTCATTACCTTTCTCCTCCACATCATATAAATTAGCTGTTTGAGTTCATTAGGCAGCAGCTGTAGAATCTCACTCAACCTTATTTAACCAAACAAAGTGTTAGCATCGCTGCCAAAACCTTTAGTTTACAATCCATACACACTGGCTGCTTGATGAGTCAGAGGTGGGAGGTAAAAACGTAAGCACCTATTCAAGCTAGCACCCTATAGATACTGCTGGCAATTACTATGCCAGCTTTTCTGTGGCATCTCAAAGATGGAGGATAACGGAAAATCAGGAATATTTAAGTTTGGAGCAGGTCTGCATTTAAAGGGTTATAAAGGATCAGATTCATGCCTAAATATTTTTAATCAGTTTTTTTGTAATAAACAAAAGTGGGGACAGAAATGTGTCCTAGGGGACAGCCATGATGGAGGAGAGTCCGTAACCATGAGAGATAACAAGTTGGTGGGAGGAGAGTATCCCAGAGATAAAACGATGGAAATGGGACAAGAGAAAGGAGGGAGAATGTAGGAGAAGACAGGCGAGTTCGTTTTTAGCCATTAGCGATGTCTCTGAGCAGCTCAGTGGAGAAGAGTATTTCTCACCTGCGTTCATCCTTAAGATGGAGCACTGGTCACCTGTTCAAGGTAGGCACCGCGTTCAGTTATAGCACACCTGGCTGCCTTTTTCTGTGCTCGCTGTCGAAACTCCACTTTTCTGCTTTGCATTTCGTACTAGCCGCTTTGCTGTTTTTCACCAGTCAGTCAAACAACAGTGCACACAGACTGAGTGAGTGTCGTCCGTAGAGAGTTCTGTCAAACGATGAAGAGCGATTTTGGCTCTTGGGTGGGGATTAGCATCAGGACAGAAACCAGGTTTGTATACTTTGGTTGGAGGACAGTTCTGCCGATGGAGCAGTTTCAAGAGCTGTTTCAAGAGCCGAGGTGGCTACTGTATACATCTTTTTTCTGGCTGTTTTCTTCTAAAATGTCACTTTTCACATGTTCACGTCCAGCCTATGTTTGATGCCTGTTTCTGATCTCCAGGGATCTGCGAGGTCCTGCAAGAGTGTGGAGATAAGGCGGAAGCAGTCGCGGTAAGACGATCTGTGTGCCAGGAAATGTGCTGTAAATACAAACCTGTTGGACTGTTTAAGCCCCGAACATGAAGGTCTTTAAAAACACTTATCATCATATTTTTCTCAGCAATTAGGCTATTTTCTCCCAAGCTAATAACCTCAATTGTTGTTTTCTGGTGTAAATAATTTTCATAATACAAGCTGGGGTCGTGTCAACTGTCAGAAAAAGCCTGTAAATATTTTCTTATCCAAGAAACACAGCCATGAGTTTGATTGAGGTGGATGTTTGTAATAAACTCTTGCAGCATCTGGTTAAAAAAAATCATCTAAATACGTGAAAGATTAACAGTTTTTGTCAAATAAAGCAGGACGTGAATCATTAAATAGAAATCTGGAGCAGGCAGATCATTGTGAAGCTGTTTCCTTTTTTATGGGTTTAATCGCGTGTCGCCAACATAACAACACACTCTGACAACACTTCACATTATTCCTCCCCATGATTGGATTAATATATAATTAGATCCAGATTACAGCCTGTGTTTTGACAATCTTGCACACATTAGCTCAATTTGGGCTTTGGAAAGTTCGGCAGTTTTTAATGAACCCCAAAGTCAAACATTGTTATTAAAGTGAGAAGAAGCCTGATGAGGTTCTGGATGTTGTTCCAGGAGTCAGAGTGTGGTTCTGACCATGGAGGAGAACCATGAGGTGGACCTGGTTTACATCACAGAGAGGATCATCTCCCTCTGTTTCCCCTTCGGCATGGAGGAGCAGGGCTACATCGCCAACCTGACAGAGGTGGCCACCATGCTGCGATCCAAACATGGAGAACATTACCTGGTGAGGATCTGAAGACACGCAGGACACGTGCAGAGTAATGTTCTCGTAGCTGACAGGGCTCCTTTTTGTCCTTTCAGGTGCTGAATCTAAGCGAATGGAGGAGCGAGCTTCCAAAGCTAAACCACAAGGTACAAATGTTTAAAGCCTGGCCTACAACATGCTAGAGTGTGCTTCTAGCATATGACGTCATGTTTCCTGGTTCCGCCTCCATTAGGTTCTGGAGTTTGGTTGGCCAGACCTTCATGCGCCGGCACTGGACAAGATCTGCAGCATGTGCAAAGCCATCGACACGTGGCTCAACGGAGACTCGCGCAATGTGGTGGTGCTGCACAACAAGGTGAGACGTGTCTGATAGCTGTGAGGTTAGCTAATACGCTATAAATCAAAACCGCAATCAAGTATTTTCAGAATTGGAATCCTGAGACTTTTCTTACATTTTTGTCACAGGGGAACCGAGGTCGAACAGGGGTGGTGGTGGCCGCGTACATGCACTACAGCAACATATCAGCAAGGTATCCGAAGGCATCATCTCCAAACAGCTAACACGAGCTCGTTAATGTTAATGTTTGTAAAAGTGTCCTATTACTCCTCCTCATAAGGACAAAAGATTCTGTTAGTCACAGTTGGGTTTGCGAATTTAAACCGGTGGTGATTATTATTGCAAAACACTCCATCCCAACCAGCATAGTTTTCTGACTCTATTAGCCGAGGCGCTCCAAAAAGGTTAGTGTGCGTTCACATGGAAATAATCTTTATGATGGAGCCGAATAGGTTTAAATATTATTCTGAGGGTCCATCAAAAACCCAAGCTTCCATCTTAATTCTGTGAGTGTTGTGACAAATTGAACAGTTCTTGTCTCGTGGTTTCATGCAGTGCGGACCAGGCCTTGGACAGGTTCGCCATGAGGCGGTTCTACGAAGACAAAGCACTTCCTGTGGGTCAGCCATCACAAAAAAGGTCTTTTATTATTTGTTTTCTTACAAGATTGACCTTTGATCACTAAATGTCTGCTATACATGCTGATTAGCACGGTATGCTAAAGCATTTGGCTTCCTACAGCAGACAAACATCCTGCTTTTCTTAATTCTCGATATCAACAAACTGTAGGTGAAACTGTGAAAGACCAAATCAGGCGATGAAGCGTCCATCCCTCCACTTCTGTTTTGGAAAGGTCCAAAACAGGAAATGAGTTCCATTCCTGTCTTTATCGCTTGTTTCTTCTGAACCGAGAATGTTCGTGTGCGGAATGCAGAGGTTTATCTAGCCTGCTTGAGGGTTTCTGTAGGCGTTTGCAGGTCATCTGCCTATATTTTCACAGTTTTCCCAATAATTATTGTCTCTGATATTTTTTGTTTTGTTTTGTTTTGTTCTTTTGTTTTGTTTTGGTTTTTTTTTTTTTACATAATTCTCATTCCAGAGTGACCAAAGCAAAATGAAGCGAATCAATCATGAGCAGTTTGAAGGTAGCTTAACAACACTGCTCCCTCTAGTGGGAGTATCCTCTGAGTCGTTAATCTTCCACTAGCGCCGTTATTAACTGCTTCTGCGTTATTAGACTGCAAAATGCTTAAAGGTTGGCCCATGGTTACGCACAGAGGTAGTAAGTGTGATCTGGATGAGAAGAACAAAGGTCAGAGGGAATAAATGAAGTGTAGAAACAGAGGAAACGGCAGGGAAGCTCACACCTCTTCATCTGAGCCGGTGAATTAGACAGCCAGCCTTTCTCCACAGGTCCGTGGTCCTGCCCTCTGCCCTGCTGCTATTTCCTGCTTGGGATATAATTATCTGGGCCCCAGGAGTCTGAAAGGATTATGGTCTGGAATGTGCAACTTTAACATCAAGACGAGGCGGTTTGAGCTCAATCTGCCGCCGTAGAAGCCAGTAAAAGTGTGACACCTGCCACCGCAGCCTCATTACCTGATTATCACAGTGGATGCTAACGCTTCGGTAAACAAACCCAAGTCCTCCGGGAGTGCCGTGAGAGTCCAGACTCCGCTAAATATTGTGCTGCCCAATCAGGAAGGAAACAGGAGCAAAACATCGTCTGCCCAAGCTTAGTCTTTAGTTTCGATATGAACATTTAAACCCAAAGGCCAGGAGTGTATGTCGGCTACATGCTAGCTCCCTGTAGACGCTGGATATTTGCCCCCATCTAAGTGCAATTTTCTTGATTGGAACCTTGTTTGCTATCTCACACCTGAGTTTTTTCAATTTGTGTTCAGGTATGTGCGATACTTCAACGGCCTTCTGTCGGGACACATCAAAATCAACAACAAACCTCTCTTCCTTCACCACGTTATCATGCATGGTATCCCCAACTTTGAGTCTAAAGGAGGTGAGTAGCTGTCAGATGGTTTGAACAGCATTAATATTGCAGGACTTGTGAACAGACTGTCTTTGTCACACAGGCTGCCGTCCTTTCCTGAAGATCTACCAAGCGATGCAGCCGGTCTACACGTCGGGGATCTAGTACGAATACTGTTGTTATATTGGCTCTCTGTGTTTTCAGTTCGTGTCAAGGTTGTTAGCCTGCGCAAACATTTTCTCATTGTGATACTTCTAGCAACGTGCAGGGAGACAGCAACACCAGTATCTGCATCACCATTGAACCTGGCCTTCTGCTGAAGGGGGACATCCTGGTAAGTTTTCCTGACTGTGCAGGGGAAATGGGCCAACCTTTGTACTGACCTGACGTCTCGCCGTAGCTGAAATGTTACCACAAACGATACAGAGGCCCGACCAGGGATGTAGTGTTCCGGGTGCAGTTCCACACCTGCGCCATCCACGACCTCGGCGTGGTGTTCGGCAAGAGCGAGCTGGACGAGACCTTCAAAGGTAACGTAAAACTTTTCCCATTTATGTGTTGTAACATTTGGAGGTCGTTATCGTTTGTCCTGAAGCTCATTAGTAAATGTTTTCTTCTTTCTTGTCCGTGCAGATGAAAGGTTTCCTGAATATGGCAAAGTGGAGTTTGTTTTTTCTTACTCACCAGAAAAAATCAGAGGTAGTGTTTGTAATCGAGCTGAAGCTATTGATAGAGTCAGTGGATGAACTGCATTACCCACAACGCCCTCTGTTCCTAAGGCTTAGACCACCTGGAGAACGGCCCCAGTGTCTCCGTGGATTACAACACCCAGGAGAACCTGATCCGCTGCGACTCATACGACAACTTTAACCAGCGTTCCGAGGACGTCGTGGATGGTGAGCATGGTACGGACGCACACACACACACACACACACACACACACACACACAAACCCTTCCTTTCTGCCTGTCAGTTACAACTTTAAATAGCTGTTGCAGAAATAGGGGGCGTCAGTCGACTTAGCGTTGACCACCTCCTCCCTCGGGGGTTGTTGTAACCTGAGACACCATCATTCTCAAAGTCCTGAAAGCTTTCAAGTGGACGTCCATCCGCTCCAAACTTTTGCTCCTGACCTACCAGGAATTTGAGGAATCTGTTGATTACTGAATTTAAATCATTTGGAAAATATTGGTTATCGCTCCTGTAAATGCTGTGTTGCTGGAGGGTTGCTGTGATTCACCATCGGTGAAGTTAACTAGTTAGGCTTATTCTTTCCAAGGCCAAGTTTTATGTCAACATCTGATTTATCACCACAGTGCAAAAGTGTTTTGGGAAGAGATTCCTTCAACAGGAATGCAGACCAGAGAATGTTAATAAGGCAGTAAATACATGTCTGAGATGGCTAATGGAGCAAGTCGCCAGCACATAAAAGATGCTGATAATCTCCATGACAGAAACTTCCTATTTTTACTCTCGGAGCTCAGGGGACGCCGCCCACTCCTGCAGGCTTGTTTATATGTCTGGGAGTGGAACACAGGTTTCGTCCTCCGGGGACAGCCGACTCATCCCAACGCCATTTTTAACATTTGTAACCTTAATAATCTATTTGCGAAGACTCGGTGGAGGAGGGCAGGATTAGGGGCTCTGAGTCTGATGCTCCGGACTGCAGATGGTATTCACATACAGCCACTGAGCATGAGGGCATTGAATAATTAGACTCACAGTTTCTTGTGTTCCCTTGAACCGCGCACAGTGCGGGCAACTTTTTACCTGACTGTTTTCTCTGTGGAGCTGCTCTCTACTTATAGCCCCATAGTGTGAAAGCAGCCGCCCACCCAGAGGTCAAACAGGTCAGAGGCCACTTATTTCCGTTTCAGTGAACAATACTTGGCAAAATGCCCTCTGGGGTTTTTATCCAAATTGTGATAAATTGTCACCAAAGGAAACTTTGGATTGATAAAGTTGTCTCTAAGGGGTTTTCCCGCTGGAAAACGTTTAAACGGGAGCTTCTAAAGATTGTTTCTGGAGGAGAAAATATGATAAAGTGCCCTGTGCAGTAGCTTTCAAGAGATAAAACCACAGAAAAATGCTCTTCAGGATGACTTTTCTGCTGACAAATTGTGATAAAATGCACTCTGCGGGACACATTCCAGGGCAGCATCATCCCAGAACCCCTAGATAAAATATGATAAAATAAAAGCAAGTTGTACGGTTTTTAGGCACGTGAGACCATGTCTAATCCAATAACCTCTTGGTGCCATTCAGATAAAGATAAAAGGCCTTTCCAGGGAAACTGTTGAAATATTCATGAAGAATATTCAGCTGTTTGGGTACAACACCTTCACGGTATGAAATGTGTTTAGGATGTACTTTTGTCGTAGTTCTAGTTGTAGTTGCTCAGCGAGGCATACAGCAGCGCAGCAGCGCAGTCCTCCGTGTTTACCGTCCTCCCATATTTGGTTGGGGTCCTGAAACGTGTCTGAAATTGGCAGAGACAGAGATAGAAGAGGGCCCCGGAGGACGGGCACAAGCCGAGAGCAGCAGACTTCTGCAAAGATGGTCAAACAAGGAAGGTTGGGTCTGTGTCCAGCTGCAGGTTTAATAAAAAGACAAACACGTACTGGTTGATGAATGGGGCCTTCAAATGCCAACTGGCTACATTCTTTGCCAGGTTGTGACCTCCATTAGCCCCTTGTGACCAGTAATGTTTAATAAATTCATAAAATGATAAAACGGTATTATTTCGGAATTGCATTTCTACCCCTAAATGTCATCTTCTTGCAAACGATGAGCACTTTGAATCTGTTTGCTCCGCAGACACAAGAGTCTGTTTGTGTGTTGGCTGCATTGCCGTGGCAACGCCATTGCGCCCTACGTGTTTGGCACCCGGCCTGCGTAAAATGAGTCATGGAAGGAGCGATTTCTGTGTGGAACATTTTAGGAGCAGGCTGTAATTTGGGTATACCAAAACTATGAGGGGCCTCCGGTTGGTAGTTTTACATGAGCTCCAGAGACCCGGACACAAGGCTTCTAGTGTCGATCTGCTCTTAATGTGTTGTGCAGTTGAATTGCGATATATCAGTGTGCTGTTAATCGAGGTGAATAACACCGTCCGGTTTTCACGGCAACGGTGGTGCGCAGCGCTTGTGCCCGGAATTTGAAACGTTAAAGGTCCAAAGCGCCATTAGCGGCTGCAGAAATGGAGAGTTTGGGATTAGGAAAGCTCTTCGTGAGCCTCTCAAGGGCTTCTGCTTGAACGTCCTGCTGACAGCGCAGTGAGCTAGAGCAGCAGGTTCAGATCCACACCCTGGGGACCCTGCTGAGCTGGTACTCATCTCCTAATGCCTCTTTCCTCCACTCTTCTACCCTCCTTCAGTTTTGTCTCCTTTCTCTTTTTTTGCTGAGCGTTGCCACTTTTGTTCGGTACTTCAGTCTTGTCTGAGTGTTTTGTTGCAGGTAAAACGCTTTTGGCAGGAAATTGTGTTCTGCATATTCCCATTTTCACAACAGCTATCTGAAATGACAGATGGACCAACAGATGCGGGGAAACAACCCCAGAGGTGGGCGTGGCTGGCAGACCAGTAAATCAACCTGATGTGATCCCATCAAAGAGACCCGGACAGTGTAACTCCTATTTATATCCAAAAATGCTCATCTGAGCTCCGCCCTAATTAGGTTTAGTCCAATCAAAAGTGTTGTTGACAGAACATCTTATCTAACCAGAATTAGAGTGATCAGATTAAAACTCTTGCTAAGACGATGGCGAGCACAGTCCTCTGAGAGCTGCAGGTGGGTTGGGCTTCTGTGTGACTTGTGTTGGTGGTGGACCCACTGGAGGAATGACCCCTAGTTCTGTTTCCCAGGCCCCAGGGGTAAATCCCTAGACACAGTGTTTTGCGTGGTTCTCCCAGAGATGCTACTCTGGTCCCGAGTTTGCTCATGGAGGGCCATTCGGACACCCACAGGTCCTACAGTCGGTTGGAAAACAAACGGATATAAAAGTTCCCCCTCGTGTTGCGCTTCTGTAAAGTGTATCACAACAGAACCACGCGAGCAACCGTCATCCCAGATCTCTGTGATGAGAGCTGACAAATTCCTCCTGTCCAAATAGAAAAGAGTCAGGCGCTCCCGTCAGCCTGACACCGACAGGCTGACCACTCACTCGGATGACAGGCAGGTTAGGAATGAGTGACATCATCCTGAAAGCAGCCGTGAGGCCGGACGCTGATACAGTCACGTTACCTCAATCGTGGACAGCTGGACGGGAGATGACGGATGTGCTCACAGGCAGACGAGGCAGATATAAAAGTCCATCATGACTCTTACAACTAACTCCTCATCAGTGATGAAGGGTTGATTGGGTTAGGGCGTTTGCCCAAATGTCTGTTTCCAGCAGCTGCCATTAGTCCCGGGGCACAGAGGTCTTTAGGAGGAATCGGTCAAAACTTGTCACCAGCCGGCGGCGGCAGACGGCAATTTTGGCAACGATACGCAAGCTGTGAAGGTGAACGCCACATCCTGCTGAGAGACACTCGGCTGGCTCGCTGTCAGCGCCGTGTCTGCCGCTGCATGTTTCCGCATTTAATTTCACACGTCACCTGACCTGGAGCTTCAGAAGTCGGGGCAGCAGGTGGATGAATGTTGCAGACGTGGGAAAAAGATTCACATTCAGGTGATGATGGAGAAGGATGCTGAGTCAACTTCTGCTCATCACTGTCATGTTAGGACATGTCCGATATCATCACTGGTGTCCTTAATTTGGCATTTAAGATACTCGGAAAGGCTGACCCCCTGCAGAGCAAAGACATGGACCAAAAACAAGTTCTATATCGCAAAGATTCGGATTTAGCAGCGTTTTATAGTGCCAACTCTCAGTGTTACCTCTGACTCTTTAGCCAATGCCAACCTCTTTGCCTTTTTCATTCTTTATAAGCTTCCAAGGAAAAAACGTTCTTTCAAAAAGTTCCCAGTTTAGCTGGGTGGCCACCAAGTTCCCTGTAAACCTGCTGACCAAATCCAAGAATAGTCTGAGTAGACTTAGTCTGAAAAGATCCTATCGAGATCCCATCATTACCTAATAACATATCAGCAAAATTATCAAAATACATGACAATTTCACACATTTTTTTTCTAATGCTGGAATGAACGGTTGCTGCCAGGTTTTAAATGGAGCACTGCAGAAAAAAAAGATGCTTGTATCAAAAGTGGATTTAGTTCAGCAGAAGATCCTTGTGGAACATCTTAAACCTTCTTGATAAATGTCAATAAACAAGACCAATGTAGTTTTTAAAAGTTTACTGACAGACTTATTTAGTTGTAAACTCGATGATCATCACTTTGTGACATTGTTATAAGGCAAAACACTGAGCTTCTATCACTTTCACCATTCTCATGACCTCCAGCTCCATTTGAGATGCTTGAAGCTCACTCAGCCACCGTGTCCGTTGTGTCCTCGGGGGTTTATTCTGTAACCAGACAAATAGGCCGCTCAACTGTCTCAGTTATCCACATCACAGCCACAGCGTTTGATACAGAGACAACAGAGGTCGTAGCTGCCGATGATGGCTTTAAATAAAAATGGCTTTTTACTTCTTTAATAGTATCTAATATTTGTCTTCTTCTAAGCAGCAGATTGTTTTCAGTTTTTGCACAAGTTGGAACTTAAATCACGTGTTGGTGAATATGTTACATTTCACCAGAGTTTTCCTTCAGCCGGTAGCTCAAACACTACATTTCAGAAGTGCTGAGGTCACCGTCAGCGATGTGAAACCCTCTTGTTGTGGATTTGACTGAATATGCAGATGAGGCTGTGGTTTTGAAGTGTGGCTGCGGTGCGTTGTACTTGTTTACTGCAGCGGAGATAAGTTATTAGCTTATGTGGGCCAAGTTTCTGAGACTCCATAAATCTAATTTGAGGTCTAATCTAACTGTGTACAGAAACCAGAAGAATGCTCCAGTATTTGGTTCCTCCAGCTGATGCATGTGGCCGTGAATTTGCGGCCCTCGTTTAGGTTCCTGTTGTGCCGTGTTTGCGTGGCACTTCCCACGTTTATGGAGGCCGCCTGTCTTCTGCTCGCGGAGGTGGAAAAAAATAGCGGCAAAGGCGTTTACGGGAGTGACACTCACCCGGGAACCATTCACCTTGGCCACTGAGTTGGCTAGCTCCATTGACGTCAGTGCAGCTACTTCATACTGCTGGCACGCATGTATCTCTAAAACATGTCGCAGCGTCGCCACACACCAAAAACTGGTGTAGTTTACTGTGTAAAAATAGATTCACAGACAGTCTGGTGACAAATGATCACGTCCACGTGTTCTGGTGAACATCGAAACGGTGCTGCAACTCCAGAAAACTAGCATTAAATGACTGAGCACTCATCTTTAACTACAGCCGGACGGTTTAGCCAGCAGGGGTGAGGTGGAGGGGATCCCCTCTGATGACATCAACAAGTAGCGGCGCTGCGGTGTCAGGCGGACAGATGGCGTGGGAGTTGTAGTTTATTTCAGACAGCTGGGTGGTGGCGGCGGTGGAGTCCCTCCCCCGCTGCCGGGAACAGTCAAAGATCATCCCAGAACGCCAGCTCACCCCTTTAGGCAGCACAGTGGTACGGCCCCACCTATCCTCAGTGCAGCATATGTTGGGTGATGAGAGGACACCAGAGCGAGAGCACAGACGTAGATAATTCAGTCTCTGAGAGGCGACTGACAGACCCTGGATTTTAGCGGGTTTTTTTTAAGGTCAAACCGACAGACCTAAGAGGAGGAATTCTTCATTTCTTTGGTTGTGAATGAAAAGAGTTAGAATGTCAACTGTTGACTGACAGCAGGTAAGCACGAGCACCAGACAATGGACAGAAGGTGTGGAAATCTGTACGGGAGTAAGATTTGAAACAAAGTTTTTATCCAGATTGACTGAGTCTCCCATCAACCTGGGAACAACTGTTCTTGACTCGTTTTCAAGCCTTTGGGTCTTTTTCTTGTTGGGTTGAAGTAGTCAGAGTCCACATCTGAGCCATGTGTGTGTCGCGTTGCTGTGGAGATGTGTGAACTGGACGTGGGAAGCCTGAGGCGCTGTGTGATTTTCCTTTGGAAGCTTTCAACAGATTCTACCTCAAAAAAGGGTTGTGACACGTGTGATTGTTGCATTTCCTAGGAGCCTCTAAGCTGCCGTTTACTGTTGCAGGATGTGTTGCCCATCATGTAATTACACCCAAAACTCTTGCTGCCCCATGTTTGTTGATGGTTTAAAGACCGCTTCAACCGCTATTAAGTATAACTGTTTTTTAAATGAAAGTTCCAACTTTTTAAAGGTCACATTCTGCTACCATCATTCTGCATTAGATAACAAAGCTTTGTGTTCATGCTAAAATTCACAGAATGGTTTTAAACCTCTCATCAACATTGGTGACTCTCTGTTCACTGGAAGAACGTCCAGACCAGAAGAATGTGAGTTGCGGTTCTCGGCTTCACATGCCATGTCGTATTCACAAAAACCCGCCAAAACACAAAAATCATAAACCTTGGACTGCCTGGTTCCTATAAATACATATGTTACTCATTGCTGTGAAAAATAATATCTTGCGGTAGCCCTAAATTGTGTAACATGCAGGCATTCAGGCATCCAGCAGCCAGAAACCAACTTGAGCTTGACATCCTGTCCCACGAGCCAGTTCCGTTCAGGGTGTCCAGGCCGGCCTTGGCTCACAGGCCTGCTCTTTCTCTGCGTGAGACAGGAGCCACCCTGGGTCACGTCACACCTTGTGGGCATGGACCAAGGCAACGTGACATGGGCTACAGACCTAGAAAACAGCTATAAATAGAGTTGGGTTGCTAGTGGCTGTGCCTCTTGCTGCACCTCAGTAAGATGGGTGGGTGGGGGTGTGTTTTTACTGTCCTGGTCTGGTTCAGATGACATGAGTGAAGATAAACAGATCCTTTGTTGTTTATTTTGTCTCTTTCAGAGCTCGCTCACACCCAAGGTCCGCTGGATGGAAGCCTTTATGCCCGGGTCCGTAAGAAAGACTCCCTGGAGGGAGTTATTGGCACAAAAGGTGTCCCAGTCCATGAAAACTCCCTAACTAGCGCAGAGAACCAGTCACAACACCCCAACTACTCACTTCAAACCACTGACCAGAGCCTTCCTGTGATCGGCCACGCTTCCCTTCCTGCCGTTGACCACACACTTTCTGTGAGCAGTGACTCAGGCAATTCCACTGCGTCCATCAAAACCGATCGTACCGACGAGCACAGCCAGCCGCTGCACGGCACCGTTAACCACAACAACCCAACCGCCCCCCAGCTAACACTCAGCCCTCAGGAGAAAAGAGAGCTCGACCAGCTCCTTAGTGGCCTCGAAGCACCAACTCTTCATCGACAGGCCTACCTGGCCACATCCACCAGTCCAGGAGGTGGCGTCCGACACCTGGTCCCAGCACAGGTGCACGTTAACGGGGGCCACACAAGGCTACTCCCCGTCCCCTCAACGGAGGAGCGTGAGACGGACATTCTTGACGACGAGCTGCCAAATAGCCAAGAGGGCAACAGTGTGGACAGCCTAGGCACGCTGTCATCCTTAGAGGGCCAGGCGACCCCAGGTGATCTCTACTACCCAACAGAGAAGTCTGCCAGCAGACAAAACGACAGCTCGTTTCTTGAGAGAGGCGTTCGTGGGGACAACATTAGTGAGATGCCCGTGCACGGAATTCATACTCCTGTGATGCAGGAAAGATCTGTGGACTCTGTGTCCCCACAAGGGGGATATAACAAATACCAGAACGGTGGTGGAATGTACCATCCTGAAGGGTACGGGAATCCACCGGCAAGCAGCTCCGAAAGGAACCCTAAAGTGATGCCCAGGGCCCCAGAGAGAAGCACAAGTAGCCGGGAGGCTGTTCAAAGAGGTCTCAATGCCTGGCATCAGTATAGCCTCCCAGATGACCCATTCGGACCCCCTCTGCAGTCCACCCACAGCATGCCACAGTTCCCCACAGCAGCCTCCCAGCGGGACATCGAGCAGTCCATCGAGGCATTAAACATGCTCATGCTTGACCTGGACCCCATTAACTCTCACGTGTCCAAGTCCCACAGTGCGCCACCTGGGGAGAACCTCATGAATTCATCCCAGGCACCTTTTTCCCAGACCCTCTCCAGACCCTCATACCAAGCAGACTCGGCCATCCACAAATACAACAACTCTGACTCTGTCAACGGTCCCTCCCATCAGCCCATATGGTCAACTGGAAGAACCCCAGCAGCACCTAACCAGAGCCCTGTTATGGAGTCTCCGACATATTTGTCCCAGAGAACCAGCTTGAGCTACCAACACCAGAACACTACCCCGACACACACACCAGAGCCCCATCTTCATGCACGACAAGCAGCCAACCGCCACTCCACTGATCCCTCCTTTCATTTCAACCAGCACGTCCCAGTTAAGCCTGCAAACACCGTCCCGGGTGTTTCCCCCTCCCCAGACCTACAAGGTTCATCTCCGTACCTGGGCTTCAGTGCCTCTTCCTCGCCCCTCCCTGCGCTCACTCCACAGCCGAAGAATACCTCTTCTTCATCCTTGCCTCGGGAACAAGATGGAGAGGAAGAGACGCTAAACTTGGAGGGCCTGGTGGCTCATCGCATTGCCGGTAGGTTTTATAACGTAATACATCCGCATTGTGAGAGGATACAAGTGTTTAAAGGGTATTTTACAGAGTAGTTCTATAAAATTGCACCAGCCCACTGTGCAAAGAGTCCGATCTCGAGGGTTTATTCAGTAAAGTTTAGCTTTGGCTGGAATCAGGCCCTGAGCACTAGGCTGGACGTGAGCAGCACGGTGTTCAGTGGTCTGTGTTACAGATTCGTCATGGGGGCCCACAGCAGAGGACGACCAGCAGCCATAAAATTAGCTCTGCCGCAGAGCTGCCGGCAGTGGAGACGGGATGAGAGTAAGAATAGCCATGCGTCCAGGGGCTTCAGCTTCCATGCATTTTCTGCATTCTTACTTACCTTGATGCAAAACCGTGTGTCAGCCCTAATGCTCCCCCCAGTGGAACAGTTGTGAACTACACCCACTTTTACATACTCCAGTTCATTTCTCTACATACAATTAATAATAATGATTAAAAAAAAAACCACCCATTTGATCTTTTTTAATCAATTTCATTCCAGCCATTTGTGTTCTGATTTTTTTTCTTTCTGTTTCTGTTCAATTTCCCTCACTATGACCCCCCCCCCTAAAAAAACATGCTCTCTTCTCTGCACTGCTCTCATCTTCTTCCTGTACTTGCCTCCTCCATCTCCTGACCTCCACTCACCATCCCGACCTTCCTCTCCCGGAAAACAGAGTACAACGCTCGTATTCGGGGCATCAGCGAAAGCATGACGCCACAACAATCTGACCGCCACCGCTCCTATTCCTTCTCTGGTTTGTCCACTTTGCCTCGCTTTTATGTTCTGACTTAAATTTAATTTTTTTTTTTTTATTTAAATTTTTAAAAAATTCTTCCCATTAATTTTATTTTCTCCCTGAATTTTCATCATTTCTGCCCACTTTCCTTTCTCACTGCTCCTCCACTTCTCTCTTTTCTTCTCACTGATGGCAGGTTGAGGTTATGCCGGTGCCACATTTAAGGTTTAGGTTTTTCCAAACTTCCGACTGCTAGGCTGTTCCTGTTTTACATCTTTTAAATTCCGCTTTTCTACCTCTGATGGTTGATCTTGCAATTATGAATATTTCCCGGTGGTTCAGGCGTTCGCTCCAGAGGAATGACCCCAGAAGTGACACAGGAGGCCGGTCGCCGAAGGACCACCAGCGAGGGGCAGTACCAGAGCAGCCGCGACAGCACAGCCATGGTGGATTCACCGGATTTCACCCGCAGTTTGGCCCTCAACCCCGGAGGCAGACCCAGAGAGGTCAGCCTTAAAAATCTGTCAACTAAACCGTGTCGAAAATCAAATCTGCACCTACCAATATTTAAAGCTAAGAGATTAATATAACTAAACTGACTAAAAAAGTGCCTGAAAAAAAATTTGTCATGTTTGTTCATACTGTGGCATCTGGATTTTTTGACTCCAGGGTCAAATGCACAGCTACCGGGAGGCGTTTGAAGACAGCGAGGTGGATCGCGTCGTGCACAGTCCCACCTCTGGAGGCGGTGGTGAGAATTCCCCCCAGACCCTCCGCCTCCCCGTGTCGCCACAGACTCCTTACTTCAACATGTGTAGGTTGGCTCTGTCAAAATCAACACTCAAGTCTTTACTTCTTTATTATTATTATTATTATTATTATTATTATTATTATTATTATTATTTTCTCTGCGTTAGACGCATCAAGAACAAACCAAAGCAACAAAGAGGTCAGAGAAAGTTCAACAGGTTACAGCAAACATGGGAGCACGCAGCTGGATCATCATCAGCGGCTTCGACACAGAAACAAAGTTATTAGTAACAGATGAAGGGAAGTCTGTTGTCGCAGTTACAGGCTTCCCACTCCGCTAGAACAGCAACACCATTTACAGCAGAATATAAATCTACTAGATCAGCTCCTGTGTGAGGAAGTATGCTGTTTATCCGTAGGGCCGCGCACGCCTGCTTAAAATTAGGACATGGTGGTTCTCCAGGCTGACTCCAGGCCTTGTACTCACTCGTCTCGCCGTCCACCCACAGCCATTTCCCCGAGAAGAAATGCAGACCGATCCAAACGGGCTCTGTGATGTTGGTTTTGAGCAATGCTGTACGGATGAGCATCATTTCGGTTTCAGACAGCAGGCTGGCGAGGTCACTGTGATGCTGTCTGCAGTACTCGATAGCTTCCTCCCAAGTCTTCCTCTCTGTCACCACGATGGGGTTGAAACATAAAAACGATTCTTTGCTACCATCGCTGGAATCGTGCCAGCCATCCCGGTAAAGCTGACCGTAGTCTTCTCCAATTCGGTTCTCGGGCTGATTGTGACCCCAGTAAAACTTGGGCACCTCCCCGCCTCCGGACCACCACCACTTTTCCCTGAATATGAGGTCTCTGTGAAGTCCAAACCAGCTAGGTTCAGACCCCATCTTCTCCTGAAGTCTCTGGTTGTCCTTTTTGATGCTAACGTGAGCCAGGTCAGTGTATTCCTTCCTGCAGAGTTCCTGAGCTTGTACCCAGGTCTTTTTTTCTTTAATGTAGACATATTTGCTTGAAGTTGTGGCCCAGCACAGCAGCAGCAGGATGCAGGAGAAGGTTTTCTCCATCTGTTCTTCCTGCGACACAACAGAGAAGTAAAGGAGGCTCGGATTGCTTTTGCACTTTTATTTTGCATCATTTGGATCCTCCCATTCACGCACAGCTGCAGCGTTAGAGGACAACAAACAGATTTTACCCACACAAAGATGTGAAAAATCAGTCACTTGGCTGAAGGTGTTAACTTCTCCTTTGTTTTTGGGCCTAGAACATTCGAAGAGTAATTAGATCTTTGTCTTCCTGATCTTTGGGAAATATGAGCAAGCCAGAAATATCTCAGTGATACCTCTCAAGCAAATCTGGAATTTGTTTCAGGCAAAACTAGGACGGTATTTGCATGGCCTGCAGGCCGACAAGAGCAGACCGGCGCGTGCAAATCGTGTTTGGAAATACCAACATCAGGTTCCACCCCTGAGAGCCATGGAGGAAAGGAGCATTTGTTTCGAGGGCCAACTGTAACACAAACAAAGCACTTTTAACCATGTCCTCTGGAGTTCTTACACACACACACACACACACACACACACACGTAGCAGGCAACAGTAGAGCAGATAGTTCAATACAAACAAAACTAAACCTGGAACACAAGCACTGTTGGTGCAGCAGGGTTAGCAAGGACAAGGTTGAGTGGATTCTGAAGGTAAAGCCTCATTGGATCGTTCCTTAGAAACAATATCAAATGCTAACCAGAAATGAGTCCACGCGGTTGCGGTAAGAGTCTGTTCTGTGGCACAAAGCATCACGTTGACCATCACCTTCCCGTCATGATCATCATTTAAATTATGGCATCTTATTTTAGACAATATTCCTCTGTTTGAATTCATTTTCTCAACTTTTATAAAGTGGCTTTGAGTCCATAGAGCCTCTAATCTGACCTCAGCATCAGTGTTTTCATTCATTCACGGTCGTCTTGTTGGTTAACGCTAAATCTGATTCCAGCTGAATCAGTTCATTCCTCATTTAATTCTTTTTTCATGAAGCCGTCTTCCTATTCCAGGCATTTTTACATCTTTGCATGGTTCATTGCGTGTTCTTTGTCGTTCATCTGCTCTGGTTTGGTGTCTCTCTCTGCAGCTCGTTCTCCTCCAGGTCTGGCCAAGACTCCTCTGTCAGCGCTGGAGCTGAAGAACCACCAGCAGGGTGGGTCAGGTGGGTCTGAACACACGCCGGGCGGGCGGTTTTACATGCATTTGCACCTTATTTTCGCTCTCTTTAGCATGTGCGTCTGGACGTCAGTATTTTGTCCTTTCAATTTAAAAGTGATTTCAAAAAGATGCTTTTGATTTAATCCCAAAGTTTGATCCTAAAATTTACAAAGATTTATCGGATTATATGCGGATTAAAACTTATAGTCTGAGTGAAATGTGATTATTTTCAAAGCTACTTATAAAGATCAAAGGTAGAATAATCCTGTAAACAGGCTCTGCGCTCATGTGACGCCCCCTGGTGGTCAGAGCTCATGACTACATAAAGTTGCAGTCAACGGCTAACTCTCCCTCCCGTTTTTGCTTTACACTCAACCTTTTCCTCCTTTTCTTCTTCTTCTCCTCCTCCACACACCTTCTCCTCTGTGGCTTCCTGTCTTTTCTTGCTGTCAGACACTGATTCAAATGAGGGAGAGCAAGGTAAGCGCGTTTCCATGGCAACTCTCTCTCCAGGACCGCTCCTCAAACATCGCAGTTTTCTTTTTCCTCTAACCCTTTTGAAAAATATCCTCTTTGAGAATCACCGCCTGCGTTGCACTTTATGTTTTTTGACTCTTTTGTCCCCAGATAATCACATGTCCGGGGACTCGAGAGCTCAAGCCTTCTGCTCCCCTTTCACCTCCGCCTACCCGGGTCACAGCAGCGATGGGTGGGTCCTCGAGCAAACATCAATCATCAGTCTAGACAAAAACCTTTATGGATGGATAGAGAATGAGCAATTCCGCTGACATTGTCCTGTCTCTTCTGTGCAGAAGGAGGAGCGCTTCTTCGGGTGCTCACAGCCCCGCCCACTCCTACCCACACAGACCCGCCTCCCCTGAGGGCTCCCAAGTCAACGTCATGGGAGTCCACATGGTTCCCGGCAGTCCCAACACCCTCCACCGCACCGTGGCCACCAACACTCCACCGAGTCCGGCCCTGCAGAGACGCCTGGGTCAAGCCAGTCCCTCACTGGCCCGCCACCAGCAGGGCCCCAACAGAGACAACGTCCCCTCCAGTCCTCTGATTGGTCGGAACCCTAAAACGGCCGCCGCTGGTGTTCCCCCCAGCCCCCTGATGGGCCGCCGTACCGCGATGAGTGGACGCAGCACACCTGACGACATCGGGCCCCAGCCCTTGACACCTGCCTTCCCCGTCTCTCCCCAACTACCGGAAAAGAGGCACATGTCCACCGGAGACGTAGAGAGGACTGACAACAAGAATTTGATGGCAGGCGGCGGCAGCAGCGCACCCAACCTGTCCGGCACGCACACCTCGACAGACGTCCCAAAGTCCATTTATGGTGAGACGCAGAGACCGTCTTCTATCCCTACTTAAACTGTGTCTTCCAGTGAAAAGCGTCCCTGTGTCTTTGGTTGCCACAGATGGGTATCCAGACATTAAGATGAATGTGAAGTTTGTCCAGGACACGTCCAAGTTCTGGTACAAACCGGACATCTCCAGAGAGCAAGGTGAGACAAGGACAAGCCTCAGAACCTTCAAGACAAATCTGTTCACAAGAGTGGAACGATAACAGCGTGCGCTCGTCTTTTTTATCCCTTTTTTGTCCTCTTCAAACGTCATCTTCTCTCTCTGTCTTGCCTCCTCCCTCTTTCAGCCATCAATCTGTTGAAGGACAGAGAGCCCGGGGCCTTCATCATACGGGACAGCCATTCCTTCCGCGGAGCGTACGGCCTGGCCATGAAGGTGGCCTGCCCGCCGCCCACCGTCCCACAGAACAAAAAAGGTCTCCCTTTTTTTAATCCGCTGTCTACATTTACAAATTCCCGAATTGACATGATTAAACAAACTCAAAACATGTTTCTTAGTTGGCGATTTGACCAACGAGCTGGTGAGACACTTCCTGATCGAAACCAGCGCCAAAGGCGTCCGGCTCAAAGGCTGTCCCAACGAGCCCTACTTTGGTGAGTGTTCGTCTCGTCGCCTGTTGGCCCGGCGACAGCTGGTGTTTTACATTTTTATTTTGGGGTGGTAGGCTGCCTCTCGGCGCTGGTTTACCAACACTCGATGACCCCGCTGGCTCTGCCGTGTAAGCTGATGATCCCCACCAAAGGTCAGGCCCAGTCACATCTGCTCCTGAATGGTTTGATAAAGATTTGCCGTCTTTCCGCTCATTCTTCCGTTGTCTGTCTCTTCTAGACCCAAACGAGGAGGCGCTGGAACTGGCCACACCCACTGACTCGGTGGTGGAGCTGCTGAAGCAAGGAGCAGGTGAGGAAGACAGACTCCGCTGGTTCTTTAGTAAGCGTATAAGAGATTAAAGTGGAACAAAGGTCAAAGGTCGGCTTGTTGTATGAGTTAGTGTTTGGAGGAGAAACAGGAAATCTTGTTCCTCTCAGCTGACACCTTGTCATCCTTACGTTACAGTCCAGAAGGTTCCGGAAGAGTCTTACGGTAAATACCGGTTTGAATTGTTTTGCTCCAGCCTTCACTGAATGCAGGAATGTCCGATGTTACATCGTATCATAAGATAAAGTCAGCTGATGCATGATGCGTTGGGACTCACAAGCTAGCAGATGGAGCATGACCAGCCGCCATCACTGCCTTCACCAGGCTGCACGCTCGCCCAATTTTTCCCGTTTCCTTTTCTTCTTTTTCTCTCATGAGCTTGGTGTGTTTGCCCCCAGCGTGTAACGTCCTCTACATCAACTCTGTGGACATGGAGTCTCTCACGGGGCCTCAGGCCATCGCCAAGGCGATTAGCCTGACTTTGGAGACGAACCCCCTGCCCGCCGCCACCACCGTCCACTTCAAAGTGTCGATGCAGGGCGTCACGCTCACCGACAGCCAGAGGAAGTGAGTCGGCATAGATGGGAAAGCTGCGAACAATGTTTACCCTCAAAGGCCTTTGAACGCTCCAGATTGTATATGGTGTCATGTGGCGCCCTCTGGTGGCGACCATTAGTCTGCAGAAGCTAATTTAGATGCTGCGCATATGCAAATCGTTCCCGAGCAAACTTTCTTTTTCTGCTGCAGACTTTTCTTCAGACGCCACTATCCCATCAACACCATAACCTTCTGCGACACTGACCCACAGAACAGAAAGTAAGGCTTTTCAGTCAGACATCAGCAGCATTTTTTTGTGTTAAGATGGTGGTTTGGTTGGTTGGTGGTTTTATTCTTTATTGTTAAGTAGCAATTCTAGAATATGACTACATGTTTTAAGAAAATCTTTTTTCCTTTTTTCTTTTTAGATGGGGAAAAGAAGGAGGCGGTTCAGTGAAGTGAGTTTAATCATTGTTTTAGCTCTTTCCGGGCTGGTAGCGCTAACTGGGCTAGTCTACTGAGAGAACTAACTGGATGACTGGCTGACTCATTCTGGTTGAAATGTTTTTGAAAACTGGAAACTGCAGAGGGTGAAAACAGTTCCTTTTTGTTTTGGTTTTAGCTAGCTAACTTCTCTCCCGCCTTCTATCCCGCCAGGCTGTTTGGTTTCGTGGCACGGAAACAAGGAAGCACAACAGACAACGTGAGCCACCTGTTCGCGGAGCTGGACCCAGACCAACCAGCGTCGGCCATCGCCAGCTTCGTTTCCAAGATGATGAAGCGGTGAAACCTTCCTGTCACCTCGGAAACCTTCCTCAGTTACCGGCCAGGGCCGTAACAAGACTCCATGGCGTCCTTTGATCTTCTGTGTCCTGTCACTTTGTTTCCTCTTTGTTTATCTCTGCCTTGTTGGTTTGTCTCGACTTTTCTTACGGGGGAAAGTTTGACGGCGGTTAGCGGAAGTGTGCCGTGGAGCTGCGGACAAACAAGTGTGGAAGCTGATGGGAGAACTTGAACCTGACAGGGTTCCCTGTGCTAATGTGTTCATGTTGGATAGAGACAATGCAACGATAAGTCACCGGATGTCGAAGAACTCGTATGTTTCAGGGTTTTCTGGTCTTCTTTGTTCGTTTTGTTTTTTTTTAATTGATTGATTTACCAAAGGTAGTTGCAACACAAGTGCAAAAAAAATATATGAAATGTTAAACAGCTAAAGAAAAAAAGTTTTCTTCTTGTCTTCAGGAAAAAAAAAGCGCCTTGACGGCCATTAGCAAGACCGTCTGAAGACGTTATGCATGTTAGCTTGATCTTTAAGCTTCTACCTTCCACGTAAGTCGTTGTAAAACCCTTAGACTGGTCATTTCTGGGTCTGTTGTGTGTTAGAAAGGGCTCTGCAGTAAAACCTCCACTGATCTTAACTGCGCATCAGCAGAACAGACTCTTAAAAAAAAAAAAAGAAGACACTAAACAAAACACCACGCTAAGGATGGTGTCAGCGCGCTGCTTGCATCGCCTCAGTGTCCAGTTCAAGAGAGCGGGAAAGACTGTTTGTCCACAAGGTGGCGCCACCCACCCAGGCTTCGATCACTCACGACACCCTCCTCCTATGCTCTACCCATCAGCCACTGCTTGCAGTTGCGGATCCGCCACTGAAACACACTGGAAAGCACCAGGGACTGGACCTATGCACTGTTCTTTATGCATGCTGTTGTCCCACGATGCACCTCTCCCTCATAGCTACATCCACAGCCCCGACGCTTACGAAAAAAAAGACGAGCGCACTAAGGTTGTTTGACTTGTCTGCATGAAATAGAACATTTTTGTACACTTCTAGAGTCTTGAGAAGTTGACACATTCATTGTTGAGTAGTCACATGAGCGTAAGACGCGATTTTTTTTACCTGTTTTTTTTTTTCTTTCCTTTTCGGTTCCTTCCTGCCGGGGTTACCTTTCACCGTCTGATCTTTTTTCCACCCACAGTGTTGTCAAGATTTACACTTAGATGCTGTTTAGGGGGAAAAAATCGGGAGTTTCCACACTGTGCACCCGCTTGTTGAACACGTTCACAATAAGCTACGGAAAACTGATAAAAATGTACATAGATAAACTATTTGAAAGGTGACATAGCGAAAAAGTATTTATTTTTGTTGCTTTGGTCCCTCATGATTACTCATATATACATAGATTGTACAGTCTAGATAAAGATACCTTATGGGTTGAGGAAAAATATAGACTTATTTTGGCTAATGATTTCAAAGTCTGACGATTTTGAAATGTGTCTGAATATATGGTGTACATTACTTTGTACATGTATTATGTTTTTTTTTTCCATCTTTCCGTCTTTCCTGAGCAGGGTCGGCATGAACGAGCGCGACGTGCATGGACAGAAGCATTTTTGAGGAGGCGCGCTTGCTAGCGGAATCCGGTAGAGACGTAGAAATTCTAAAAAAAAAAACAACGCACGAAAAGCAGCCAAACCTCAGATGCAATATGAAAAAACGGGCTGCGTGCGTCCATGACAGTTTATCATTTTGCCAAAGATTTAGTCACGTCACTTGTCCGTCTTGGCTGCATGAGGATTTTTTTTACGTGTAGCTGCTGCTAACTGCTAACTCTTGCGTTCCTGCGTGTCGCAGCTTTAGCAGCACATCTTCAGGTCAGAGATCAAGCCCCATGTTCCCTAATACGTAAACATTTAAAAAAAAATAGAAAAATAAGCACTTGCATTTGTTAAAACAACTGACTATCAGTGTTGGACGTAAATGGAGTCGGCGTGCTGCTAACGCTCTGCAGCACCTGTCAGACCGTTTTAAAAAAGACTTTATTTATTCCTATTTATTCCTTCCATTCATCGAGGCAGCCTTGTGACTTTGTCGCATTGGTGGAAAGCAGCCGGCTACACCGGAGCCATTTATCCTGATTTGAACAACAAAACAAACAAACAAAAAAATTTCCTGAAATCTTTATTCCTGCTGTTGGAAGGAAAAGTGACCCTGACTTGTGTGAATGTGCTACTTCGGATGTGGGAAAAAAAGGATTTTGTTTGAGCTTCTCTCGAAGGTTCTACTGTCATGGCTTCCCTGTTTTCCCAGGAGAAAAAAAAACATTAAAGCAATACAAATCTGTTACATCAAAGCTGCCTTGGCTGCTTTTTTATTGGATATTTGAGTTTTTTCGCAGACGTGGATCCACCTGGATCCTCATCATCGGCTGATGGAGCGCAGGTGCTGATGGGAACAGGCTGAGCTGGAGCTCGTCAGGGTTGATGCGGGATAGCCGGCGAAGGTCCATGAAAAGGCTCCTGCAGAGCTGGGTCAGATGCCCTCAGAACTCCAGGGGGGTCAGGTCTGGTGCTGCCTTGGGCTCTTTTGTTGAAGCCCAACTTTAGCGAACTGGCCTTAAATAATGTTCAAATACGTCGCAGAGCAGATGTGGAGCATGTTTCTGCGGTCGAGCCGGGAAAAACCCAGCTTCGCTGGCTCGCGCGGGCGGACCTCCAAAGCAGTAGCCCCGAGAGCGCGGTTGTGGCCCAAACACCGGCACGCCCGACAGTCAGAACCTGGCAGGATATGAGTGAAGTTACAGCTCTCGCGGCTGCAGACGGTGCTCAAACTCACAAAAATGCGTGACGCAATCCCCGCCCGAGCCGTGACGTGCGCGCAGTTGCCTGACTGCTGAGCTGCCTGGGAGATGCAGCAAACCTCAGAGGCGACACGCTCCCACCCTCCCCTCTAAGGTTTCAGCCAGCCGCGCAAAGAGCCCTCATCAAATCTGGATTATTTCATTCTCTTATAAACTGATTTGACAGGGAAAAATTCAAAATACGCAGAAAGAATCTTTGGAATGGGGGAATTCATGCAAACCCTTTTTTTAATGCTTGTTAGCTTAACAATGTGGCTAAAAAGTCAGATGAGCAAAGACCACAACCTGTAACAGCAACATCCTGAACTGCAAACTGAAAATGCTCGTGATCCAGAGCTTTGAAGTGCACAGGAGATGCTAAATGCTAACATAAATATATTCTGTTATTTACATGTTTGTTGGTGATGGCGTGCTAACGTTTTGAATGAATCCATTTGGGCTTCTATGAGCTTCCTTTGGGGCCACGCTCAGGTTTGGGAAAGTCCTGACCCTCCGTAAGAAGCTGCCACTGAACGGTGGACATTCAAATAGGGGAAAATTCCCTCTCCGCTCTTATCGAACGGAAAAATCAACCTGCTGGTTTCAGTTTGCACTTGACGAAGCTAGGAGTCACAATGCTCAGCTAGCAGATTAGAGCAGGATGACGTGTTTAATCACCTGCAGCGGAGCACTCAGGCCTGGAGAAAAAGTTATCAGCACACTGAGGACAAAGACAAATGTTTTAGGAAATATTCTGGAGCTCTCAAATGATCTCGTTTGCTGCATCGCTAACTCCTAGCCTGACAGATTGGAGCTTTCCTTTAAGATAACAGCCCCGAGTTCAAGCTAATTAGGGGTGGAAATGCCACATTAGCCTTCTCCTCACATCCACATGTTGGCCAGAACTCTGATAGGATCCAGCTGTTCTCACACCGAAGGGGCGAGGCCCCGCCGGTGCGCTTCCACGCTAACTCCCCCGCTGGCTTCACGCTCGTGTGAAATCTCTCCGGAACACTGCTCCTGCATCAGAGCGCTCGTCAGCGTGCGTATCTGCCACACGGATGGTCGTTTTTCAGAGTCGTGGGAGGATTCAGCCATGTTTTATGGGACCGAGAGGAGACTGGGAGGCCGAGGAGGCGCAGATTTGGAATTCAGGTTTCTCACCGTTGGGATTCCGATAAGAATCAGTCAGATGCAAGAAAAACAAATGCAGCAGCCAGATTCTAGTCGATTAGAAGGGTTTTGCTTAGCATGTAAAGATGAATTCACTTCAGGTCCATAAAATGAGGTTCGTGTTGCTGTTGGCTTGCCAAAAAAGGCCCCGCACCTCTGGGCCAGATGCCTTTCAGAGTTCCATTTCAGCCTGAACCGAAACTCAAAGCTTTGACAAACAGATTCCCGAGAGTGGATTTAATGAGATTGAACTCATCCATCTCTATTCCGGGCAAAGACGGAGGGTCAAAGACACACTTTTCTCCAAGACTGCAGCCAAACGCTAAAGGGAACCACATTCACGAGGGTGTGATCTGAGGGCCAGCTAGCGTGAGCCTGAGGAGCCTGATTTCAGTTTTGAGCTGGTTAAACATTTAAAAGAGTCCTTAAAACACCTAACAAACAGCTTCACCAAGGAATGCTCTTCCATAAGCCTCCAACGATCAATTATAGTTGTCTCGACACGCGTTAGCTAAACCCATCAATCCAGCAGGCGTCACAACGCTAACAAAATAAAGTGGCAGGTCGCTCTGGCAGAGAAAGAATTCCAACCACGGGAACGACACCCGTCGGTCGGGAAGCACGTGAGGTCAGCTGCTCCAAACCAGCGTAACAAGAAGAGCCAAAGCTTTTGACCAGCGCTGAGGCTAGCAACGAATGTTTTATTTAGTAGCGTCGAGCCCTTAAGAGATCGAAACCTCCCAGAGAAAATCTTTTATCACTGAATTGCCAAAACTTGCTCCGCAGTTGTGTAGAAGCACGTGTCTTTTTTCTAATTTCACCTCGACTTGTGCATGCTAGCAACACTATTGTGATGCGATATCCCTCCCTGAAACCCTTCAGAGCCTGGAAATGGTCACGGTTCCATCTCCGAAGGCTTTAAATCCTTCGAAATCGCTGACATAATTCACCCGTCTCTCAACACCACCTGTCAGAGGTGCCCTTGAGCAAACTGTCCCGCTCTGCAGTTAACGGGCTGCATTTTTGATCGTGTTCCAGGTGTCAGAATGGCACCTTTTTACAAGGCTGGTGAAACAGAGAGGAGAAAGAGCCTGATCAGCAAAAGAAGGAAAAATCCGAGGAGAACATCTGCAACATCAACCACTAAAGCAACCAAATTTTCCATCAGAGGCCATTTAAGACCTTCAGGTTCCAGGAAACCCCCCACCACCACCACCACCACCACCAGGAAATTGGTCAAAGGTGCCCCACAGGTTCACGTTAGCGTAGCCTCCAGCACTGGTCCACGAGTGGAGCTGATGCTGTCACTCAAACAGCCCGGCGGCTCGTCCCTCCTTCAACCCTCCCCAGAACAAATCTTCCATCACAACAAAGCGGCCTCAGCTCATCCGTCATCCTGCCACAGGGTGTTTCAGGTCACGTCGAATGAATAATGGCTATTTACGTACAGTTCTGTGGGGGGGGCTGCCTTTGAGGGGGGTTAGGAGACGTTTCTGAGCAGCTTTTCAGGCTAAAAGAGGCCGACTTCCAGACTTCTTGGCCTCTTTTTAGTCTTCTCATCTCCTCCGATGGCAAAATGAGGTTTAAGCCTCAGAGCCTCCCACACAACATCTGCTATCGCGGAATTAATCACGCGTTCATGCGACCGGATTCATCTCTGGTCGGCCACAAATCAGGAACGAATCGAATGCACTTTCATGAAACGCTCCCATCAGGTTGGAAGTCAAAACGTGAAGCTGGAAAGTGGGAATTTGGGTGCAGATAACACACACACGCGCGCACACACACACACACTCCTCGCTCCTCTCTGATCTGCTGTAAGAGGATCTGTGGGCCTGGATTTGGTAGGGCAGCTGGACGAGGCACCAGGCTCCCAAACACACCGTATCTGTTTGCTTTGGATACCCGCGTTGTTGCAAACCTCCCGGAAGAGGATCATATTTCTTTGTAATTAATAGCAGCCTGTTTCTGTCCTCTGGCCCGGGAAGGAAGCGGCTTTGTGAACAGAGAGAGACGGAAATTTGGTTTGCTCGCCAGTCGGTGGCTGAGCCAGATCAGCTGGATGGAGCGAGCTCAAGTGCCCGGAAAAACGAACCGACCCGCGGAGGCGAATCCTCCGCTTGTTAGCATGCTAAAACCTACAGTTTGTTCTGGCAGTCCCAGTTGGGTCCAGTGGATCAGGACTGCCGGGCGCCTCATGTGCGCGTCCAGAGATATTAGCTGCATCGGAGATGAGAGCGTCAAACAGAAATTCCTTTTCTTGACTAGCGACTCAGCATTCCAACTTGACCACTTCCGGTGGGAAAATACTTTGAAGCTAAAGCAGCTGTTGACTTCTCCCATTTTTCCGCAGTTTGACTTTCTGCCTTATAGACATCAGAAATCAGGCTCTATTCCAAAAATCTCGACGTGAAAAGCACAGATGTGGAAGGTGTGAAGTTCTCGTGTCGGCCCTCTGATGTCATAGGGTTTGTTGCCTTGGCATCGGCTCCGTGTGAATTGGCCCCACGGAGAGTACGGGCAGTATGTGGCGTAATCCCCGAGATATGCCGGCATCTAAAACCTTAATCCTTCATGGCTTGGAGACTCTCGCAAAATCAAAATGCTAACATGTTATTTCAGCTCTAAAATCAGAATACCTGCGTATTTTTGGAAGCACAGAGCCGTTCCTGCAGCTCTGGGGTTAGCTAACAAAACTCTACCTGCGGCGCTAAACAAACCTGAACGTTAGCTTCTCTGCACAAAGGCTAAAACGAGCACGCGCGTCCAGAACAAGCGCCTCTCTGTTAGCGCAGTCCCCCTACCCCCTCTGGACACATCCATTCCATCAACTCCTCATGTGCTTCTTCATCTCCGACATGTCATTAAATCAAAGCTGTGGCGTATTAAGACGCGTCGCTGACAGACAGCACAATCGGAGGTGATGACATACGACTAAAAATATCTGAGGCGCCACTGCAACCGGACACCAGCTAGCTACACTAGCTATCTTATTTAATGCTTCTTAAACAAACCACAATGTAGTTGTGATGATGCATCGTGCTTAGAGGTGGGAAATGAATCTGCAGGCTGGCAGCAAAATCTGTCTGCAGCTACCTCTGACACGCAGTGTCTCATGTTATATTGTGTTGGTGTCATCGCCATGACAACCGGAGGCTAAAGGTGCCAAAGGATCACGTGTCTGATTGTTGTCAGAGAGCTCAGCTCGTTCAGCTCCTGCTTGTTCAGGTCTTTATGCTAAGCTAAGTGCTGCAAGTATTGGAACAGAACAACACTCCTTGTTGCCACATCCAAAAGACAAACATCCAACTGCGTCTCGCGTCTCGTCAAAAACTGGAGGATGCAAAGAGAAACAGCCTGTGTCTCGTTAGCCAAACGCACACACACGCTGCTGCTGAGTTCCTCCGTCTGCTCAGAGCATTGACCCTGACTTGCTGCAGACAAGGCTGTCTTGTCTCCATATCGCATGTCTCAGCTCTGATCTCAGCTGTGTGTTTTATACCTTTCGGGAGATGATTCCACGATTGTCATCGGTGTAAAATCTAGGAACTCGGTGTCCAAATACCTGGAACTTAGCTGCTCAGCACTTGTGATAAGAATCTGCAGCGCTCACGGAAAGGAGGCCTTATCATGCCGGCCTTCACGGCCGGGTGGGTGCAAGGGCGCCGCTGGAGGTTCTTCTGCTGTTGGGATGTACACGGCGCCGCGCCGCTAGACTCAGCCGGGATTTCCCGGACACCAACACACGTGGGGCTGTTTTCACCTGCCCCGAAGCACCCGAACATCTTCGTTTCAGCGGACATTCTTTTGTTCATGCTATCCCTTCTCTATAACACGCTAAGGTTGAAAGGTTGCCCTCAAAGTCCAGCAACAGGGTTTGTTGAGCCTCTGGGAGAGCGCTGGGAGAGACCCCCAACTGGTCCATAAGTCACGCGTCGTTAAAGAGATGCTAGCTGAGGATAGCGTGAACAGGAATTTGGTTTCTCCGAAGTCTCCCAGCAGGCAGACGGAACGAGGCCTCTGGGAGCCTTTGGACCAGACGGACCAGTTCTTCTCGGGGAATCATCTGAATACCACCCTGCAGTTCATCACGCAGTCACGTTCTGAGAACGCGTTTCCAGAGGAGCCGGCCAGCTTCTTGTTTTCCAGGAAATGTTTTGCTCCTTCAGATTTTGTGCTCCGCAGGTGCCGCGACGGAGCCGTCTGTAAATCATCCGCATGTTTTCTCTTTAAAACACACTCAAATATGGATTCTGGCAAATAAAGGTCTTCCCCGGGAGGATCAGCCGCTAATGAAAATGTCTTCACCACATGTCATCGCGCTTGTTTTGGATCACGTCGGCGTTACCACCCTCGGAGAATCGACCACCTGACGCGACTCGATCTGGGCACACTTGCGTTTCCCCAATCTTCGAGAGAGCGGGAAAAAAAAGGATGTTGCGTTCGTGGAATCGGCACAGGCACACCGAAGCTTTCCCACATCTGGATCCAATGATCTGCTCCCATTTGGCATGCTGTTGCCAGGGCCACACAGATGTGCTGACGAGGTTTTCGCCAATCCGCCTTCTGACGTACGGCTCCCTCGATCCTCAGAGTTCGCCCGATCGGCGGGTCACGTCTCCCAAACGCTCCCCGCCTGGTGTGCAATTCGGTGGCAGTGGCCCAGCCCCCGTCATCAGCGCGGACCAGGGAAACCGCAGAAGCCCTCCCTGGCCACGCTTCACATCTGGATCGGTGTTTTTATTTCTCTACCTGGTTTTCGTAGATCAGCGGGCCATGTGGGGCTCAAAGAGACCGTTCGTCCAATCGCAGCTCAGAGAAAACGGAAAGTTGGAGTTTTCATCCTGCAGATTTAACAGACAATATTCAGCCAAATATTTCCCCAACATATGTTCATTATTCTTTTTTTTTTCCACAATTCTGAGAAAAGTTTTGACATCTGTTGACAATCACGGCCTACTACTGATGGCGTTCTGGGAAGCTGGCGCGGTTTGGGGGTCGATACACTCAGACCCGCCAACTCTGCGGCTTAACGGCGCCCGATTCCGTTTTGTCATTTGCAGTAAAGTCTGGATGTGTCGCACATTCCAGGGTCCTGCTAGAACCATCACTAGCGACCACTTCACGAGCTTCAGCTAGCAAAGCAATGACAACTCAAGGCAGCAACAAGAAGAGGACAAACAAAGAGCATTTAAAGGGAACAATAAACCGAACCCGACATTGAGAATCAGATGTAAATGAAGCAGCTGTTTCTCTTCTAAGGTTCTGGCCACCCACACTACAGACCAAAATCTGACTTTCACTCAAGAATTAGCTTTCAGTCACGCTGAAAGTATCGCTTTTATGATGATTACTTCATCGTATGGGATACTTCTCTCCCTCCGGTCGCTCCGCTCGCTCGCTTGGGGTGGGGACAGAAAGGCGACGCTGGAGCGCCATTTCCCACAGATTTTATCGTCCCTCTGAGACGGTTCTCAGCTGACGCTGCTCAATTTTTCTCCCACTTTTGATCGTGAGACGACTCTGCTTCTGTCTGTGTCAGACATGAAAGCCAGAGATCAGAAGAACAAAGGACAGGCGAAACGGTCAAATTTAGATTAGCGGCAGCATCGTAGCTGCTAAAGGCTATGTAACAAGCTCATTAATGGACGTAGCCCAGGAAATGTGGCTCGTTCCACCACAAGCTTACAGTCACGTCTGTAAACGTGCTGAGAGACGGGATGATTAATCAAGCTAACCAAGGGAGAGCAAATCAAAACAGACTCATTTGGAAGCGGCTCGCGTTTGAAACAGGAGCTCTCACAGGTGAATTTGACATCCAGCAGAAACACTTGACAGGCTGTTTTATTTTCCACATCACGTGTCCAGGCGGAGCGTTGGGATCACATCCGGATGGCCTGAAATCTGAGGAAAGTTGGAATTGAGAGATGAGCAATTTGAAAGAGATTCACTGCAGAATCTTCCTCAGAGGTGCTTCAAACCCAACTGTGCAGACTTGGAGAAGCTAGCAAGAAGCAGTTAGAAAGTAAAAACACTGTCGGCCTTACAGGCCGGATGAGCGCGGAAAGGTTTTTAACAGTGCAGATCAGTTCAAAGGAAACTTTAAACTAGCCGCACGGCCACATGCCCCATCTGTGGATCACCTGACCCAAACCAGATGGGAAACCCAACCTCGACACGGTTTAGCGAAACAAAGAGCCGCCGCACTTCAACTTCGTCTTCTGAGACGAATCATAATCATCCGCGTGCAGGAGGGTCTGAGGAGCCTCAGAGGAGGCAGCTTGGGCCGGGTCCAGGCTGGCGAGCTGAATGCAGCTCTGTCCTCCAGGTGAGAGGACGGAAGGGGGCGCGAGGGCCGAGCCCCGAGGCTGAACTTTCCGCCACGTCACCTGACACTGGATACGGCCCAAAGGTCAAGGGCGAAGGCAAACACGGGTCAGGGGGGCTCAAAGGAGCCTTCGACAACCTTCCACACAAAGGGAGGCTCAAAGAGGTGGGGGAATGACAGCTTTGATCAGTTTTCAAAGGTCAGTTTCAGTCCCGGCTGACTTCTCCATCCGGTAACCACCATTTAGCCTGTCGACGGGGGGGCCTAGGAGGCGCCAGACGGGACTGAGCTGGAATGGTCAGGAACCGCAGCCGGGAGCCGTAAACAAGCCTGGAAAACTGGAACACGCTGCTCATCTTCAGCCCGAACGTAAATGAGAATCTGCCCAAAACTCCAGTAAATTTGGAACGTTGAGATGAGAGCAGGCCGCTAATCTTGGGGTCGCCGACCTCGCTGACACGCAGAGGCACCTCGAGCAGGGCCGGCCTTTATTCAGAGCTTCTTCAGAGAATTCATCTGACTCGTGCGTTGCGACATAATCATCACAAAATGTTTGGAGCTCTTTGGCAGACGAGAGGCCGTAGAAGATATGAGGGGAATTATGGGAGCGTTATTGGTTTACAAGCAGGGATCCACCCTTAATCCAGCCTGGAAGCTCTGAGCAGACGGGGCAAGCCTAATTTAAAAATACAGATTTTTCCTCTTACCTTTACCAGCCAGATTCCTTCGCAGGGCGGTGCAAGGCGTCGGATGCTGCCAATCGAAATATGAAATATAACCAGTGATGCAAGACGTGATGAGGAACAGCGAATTCCAGGGACGGAATTCAAGACAAACAGCTGACAGAGTTTCCACCAAAGTAGCAGCTTTTTCCCCCCTCGCCACACCCGACTGATTAGCCGCAGTTAGCTGCTTGTGCTGCACTTTTAGCCACCTAGCACCGACTGCACAGCAACCCTAATGACCACCAGTCACCACCTCGTGAGCATGTGCTGTTTGACTTCTGATAATCCATTCAACATGCTGGCTGGGCTGAAATGTGTCTCTTTGCTGACGATGAGCTTCTCTTCGTGAAGAAACTCTAATTTTGAACAACGAATCTCCTCGATGTTAAATGAACGCACCTTTTTTGATAAAAGCCTTTTCCACCAACTAAAAAAAGGGACAAACGGACCTCATTATTCTGCGATTGGTCTTTAGACCTTATTTATGACCTTTGCTGTACTTTACTGGTAACTTAGTTCTTGTATGCTCATTTTATTGTTCCAGAACTGTGAGCTGGTATTTCTCAAGATTTTGTTTTAATTTTTTGTTCTTCGAGTTGGGAGTTTTTATCCTTGCCGTCTTTAATGTGCTGGTTAATCGCGTTTCTCTCTCTCTCTCTCTCTCTCTCTCTCTCTCTCTCTCTCTCTCTCTCTCTCTCTCTCTACGTGTGGGGAACGTGCATGTCTCTCTCTGCAGAGGCAGATCGGATTCAGAAGCATCGCTCCCTATCTGGCAGATGCTGGAGGCATGTCCAGCACCCGCCCTGCGAAGGCAGCATCGCGGGGTATCTGACAGAGCTGGCGCCATCCCACCTCCAACGCTGCTTTGACATCATCTCGTCGTTGACGGGCTTCGCCTGGGGCAGTTTCTTTTTTTAAAAGGCAAGTCGTCAAAGCCACAGATTGATACAGTTTCGCTTGCGAAGCGTGCTGCTGGGAGAAGCCGCGGAGGGGGCCACTGGAGGGGCCGCTGCGCTTTGGTTGCACCGGGCATCACTGACCGGAGACAAACGCGCCGCTCGGATATCCCCCCCCCCCCTCTCTCGTTTCTTTTGCTGAATTGCTGCTGCTGAAGGAGCAGAGTGACCGGGGGAAGCAGCGTCGTGCGCGGTGCCATTCTGCTGCCGAGCGCGCACTTGTGGATGCGGCGCCCCCACGCCCGATGTGCGGATTGGAGCCGGTCGCAAAGGGAAGATTGGCACCGAGCTCCAGCTGATAACTGTTGCGGTTTTTCCAGACGGGCCGAGATGCTGCTGCGCGTCTCTCTGCTGCTGCCGCTGCTCTGCCTCCGCGGCGGCGGCGCGTCCTTCGTGCCGTGTCAGCCGTGCGACCAGAAGGCCCTGTCCATGTGCCCGCCGGTGCCGGTGGGCTGCCAGCTGGTGAAGGAGCCCGGCTGCGGCTGCTGCCTGACGTGCGCGCTCGAAGAGGGCCAGCCGTGCGGCGTGTACACCGGGCCCGTGCACGCGCGGGCTGCGCTGCCTGCCCAAGAACGGCGAGGAGAAGCCGCTGCACGCGCTCCTGCACGGCCGCGGCGCGTGCAGGAACGAGAAGTTGTACAAACTGATGCATCCGTCCAAAGGTAGGAGTCGGATTCGATGATGCCTTCTCGATCCTTTGGGCTCCGACTGCATCTGCAGAAATGAGCTTGAAGATATTATTCAGTAAACTTCCTGGTTCGAGAAAAAAAAAAAAATCTTTAATTCAGTCGTACCTTTTTTAGTTGTGCTATTTCAATGTATCGCCAGCAGGGTGTGCAAGAGAGGTGGGTCATCTGCGCATATGACAATCGTAACTCGTAAGATAAAATAAGATATATGTGAAAAACGAGAAAACATGCACACACACATACACACACACTTCTACGAAAAAAGCCACGCTTTGACCCTGCGAACTCCGAACTGTCAGCAGTCAGTTCAAAGCGCCAATCAGCTTGTCATTTGTTTGAAAGGGGAGACGTAAATCAGGGACTCTTCGAGGGAGCGTTCCTTGGCCTCAGGGCTTCACACCCCCCTGACACACACACACACACAAACACACACATACAGTGGAGGACTGAACGGGGGGAGATTACAGGTGTCGGCTCCTTTGAACGACAGTTTGGGGACGCCGTGTTGGCGGGCTGTGTGGGAACTGGTGGCTGCGTCCTTCTTTTCCGAAACAACCATCCGATCTATGTCGTAAATGACTGCTTCAATTCCCTGTCTCAGCTCCAAAAAATGCTAATAATGTCTATTAAACAGAAAACGTGCTTAGGATCTGAGATCTTGGATGACTGAAATCTAAAAACGAGACAATTGTTGATGAATAATTGAGGGAAACAATGAATAATTGAATATTTTTCTTGAAATAGAAAGAGAAAAAGTGCGGGCCTCCTGGGTTCTTTGTCTTCGTCATCCTCACCTTCCTTTTTTCTTGAACATTTGATCCATCTGATGGAAATATAAACAATCCCAGTGGCTGCGTTCAAACCTCACTGGGCTCAGACCTGACTTTCCAGTTTCCCCCTGAAATTCACCATGAACTTATCATCATTCTGGTGAAGAAACATCTCTCTCTCTCCCTCTCCCTTCCTTCATCCCTCTCTTGGGCTGTCGTGATTCAGCAAAACGCAGCCCCCTCCCCCACCCCCATCAGAACCGCCTCCGAATGGAGACGTCCTCAATCTTAGGTGCAGAACGTGGGAATAAAAAGAGAAGAAAGCTAAATATGCATTTTTCATTCATTTTGAATATTTATTCCAAAATGTTAGTTTTATGGTAATCACTTATAACAACTGAAAAGGGGTTTTTAAGGGCCCGATCTTGCGCTACTGCTCACATCATGAAAACTTGGCATATTTACGTTCAACTCTGACATTTTTGCGTGTTTGAGAAGCTGACTCTGCGCCAGCAGACGGATTTTTCCAGATGTGCTGAGGAGGGAAACTTGTCAAGACAAAAAGAAGAAGAGATGCGAAAGAGAGAGAGAGAGAGAGAGAGAGAGAAAGAAGTGGGGATGAAAGATGCGATCAGTCAGTTCAGGTCAAACGAGACAAGCTGGAGGATTAGCATGTGAGGACTTGATTGGACTTACACATGCTGATCTGCTGCTGCTTTCTCTGGATGAAAGAAAAGAAATAACACTGTCAGCAGGGAGGTGGAGAGGGAATCTGCCCCCCTCGCTGTTCCAGGAACCTGTCATCACGCCGATGACATCACCGCAAGCCTCATCCTTGCCCAGGGGTTAGGGTTTTAAAACATCATCCGCGACGTGGCGCTGACCTTGTTTCCCCGTTAGCTTAGTAGCTTAGCGATCACGTCATGCCGAATTTGCAATCTGCCAAAAAAACTGAAGCAGTAACGAGTGCGTGACACAGCGGTGGAAATGGGCCAGCTATGGCTTACAACACGTACGTGGCTAACGTGCGGCTATACATGGAGCCGTTTACGGGGTCCTTTGGGGAAATGGTTTGACCAACAGAGGGCGGACAAGCGAAAGGTGTGCCATTTTTAGCAGACAGCTGTATTTTTGACCAGATGTAGGTCGCATGTTCGCGAGGGCTCCAGGGAACCGGGGCTGTAACCGATTCTGGGGGCTCGCCACATGACGAGTGTAATAGCATGTTTACGTGGGCTTGGGTGCCAGCGTGAGACTAAATATTTCATTTAGGTCACCAGCTATAAAAGTTGAAAACTTGGTCTCCACTTCCCCTAAACTGGCAACCTGCCTGGCCATAAATGTAGGCTGTGTCGTCTCTTTATGTCAACACGTCCAATAAGACGCTGGCTGGCGGCCATTAGCATCGCTAAATAAACATTCCAGCTACAGTAAAAACATCCCGTTGCGTTGGGACGTTACCACCCTTTTGTTTAAGCGAAGCCCAGACGCTCTTTCTCAACCTTTTGGTCGTGCCTCTTTGTTAGCTAGCACCTTGCAGCGTCCATAATAATTCGTATTTGCTGACAATAATAGATCGTTTCAGGTTTGTTTTTCCAGACAGCCTGACTACTGCCCCCTGGTGGCTGGGTGTATTCAGCAGTCTGTTTGACTTGTCACTAGACCACAACGGAAAGAGACAGTTTGCAGCCATTTTTTTTAACCAGTTTGTGCTAATTATCTTTATCATTTCCATCAGAGGGAGATCCTCGTGACGAGAGCATGCTACCTGTCCCCGACTTCCAAACCAAGGTGCCCTTATACGGACGAGACCACGTCAACAGCCGGAAGGTGCAGGCCATGAAGCAGGCCAAGGACCGCAGGAAGCAGTTAGCCAGGCCGGGAACCGGCAGCCTGGACTTCTCACCACTCAGCCTGGACAAGCTGGAGCCTGATTTTGTGAGTGAACTCGGGATGGGAGGGGTGAGAACCGTTTCAACAAGGCTAACGCCAGTCTGTGGTGCAGGGACCCTGCAGGAGACGACTGGACAACCTCCTCCAGAGCATGAAGGACACGTCCAGGGTTCTGGCTCTGTCTCTCTACATCCCCAACTGTGACAAGAAGGGCTTTTTCAAGCGCCGGCAGGTGAGGACACGCCTCTCTCCGCATCTCTTTGCTGGGTTTTCAGCCGCTGACCCGGCCGTCTGTTGGCAGTGTAAGCCGTCCCGTGGGAGGAGGAGGGGCATCTGCTGGTGCGTGGATCGATTCGGCGTCAAGATCCCCGGCATCAACTACGCCGGCGGAGACCTCCAGTGCAAAGAACACGAGAGCAGCAGCAACAGCAACGAATGAGAGCTGTGGGTGGTGATTTTCTTTCAACCAATCAAGCTAGCACACTTCATGACTGCCAATCAGAAAAACGGCATAATTGCTTCTCTATATTTGTGTGTGGTCAGGTGTGATGGACTGTGTCGTCTTTCTTTGTTTTTAGGGGAGCTGATAAGCTTTTATTGGGTGAAACTCTGCACATTTACGTCTTATCTCCCCACCGTCTGTGTAGCATGTCTGAGGTTTGCTAACCTCGCCTCTTTGTATCCATAGAAGACAAAGAATTATATATATTTGTATGATATTAATAGCAGGTTATGTACTCATGAGCCTTTATCTAAATTTACCTTTGAGACAAGACGTATTTAGTTGTGGCTTTAAAAGATTTTTTTTCCCTAAATATTGACGTGAAAACAATGGAAATTCTCACAATAATTAGTGAAGTCGGGCAGTTTGTCGACAGAATTTTAGCTGCTTGATAGTACTTGTGAAGAAATGACGGATCATAATATTTTGGGAAAACAAACACACAAGAAGGAACACAGAATTTGCTGACACGCGTGCTTGTGCTGTTTTGGCACGATGTGATCTCCACGCTATCACTGTTAGCTCAGCAAAAGTTTAGAACCTTGTTGTACTGTTCTCACAACATCGTCTAACCACAAACAAGTTAGCTAAGATTAGCATAGCAGAGAAACTGACAAGTTTTAGGTCCAGGTGACAGTAACCTGGCTACAGACTAGCAGTGTTAGCCTAGCCTAGCCCAACACGTCCATGCTTTTTTTTGGCTTTATTTCAATTTTTGTGTATTATCAGGTCATTCTATAAAAATGTGATTTATTTTCTAATTGATTCGTGAGACGTGTCACCCCTCAAAACTAACATTTGGGCCTTGGCCCCCTTGTGGGCACCCTGCCATTGTTTGGAATGCTGAACTGTTCCGGTTATCCTCATTTGGTTTTGACCCGACAGGCAGTAAAGTCCTTATCAGCGAGAGGACAGATCCGTCTCCACCTTCAGGAACAAGCGATTTTCAGATCACCTCACTCGTAAACATGCTGTACTGTACTGTAAAAGATTAGCTATAGAACACTTGCCACATGCCTTTTATTGATTGTGTAAATTGATGTAGTGTGTGTGTGTGTGGGTGAAATTTCCTCCCCACTCCGTGTTAAACTACCCCAGGCTCAACCTGCCTGAGCTACTGTCTGACAAATACAAAACAAATTGTATGCAAAGGCCACGGCACTGCTTGTGTCGGGTCTTCGCCCATTACCAGAGAGGCAAATCTGTCGGCCGGCCTTAAATTGCGTTGCGTCCCGCAGAGAGCAAGGTCACTGAGTTTGTATGGAAATCCAAGTGCTTTCTGCCCCTGTGCCGCTTTGAATTCTGGTTTGCATTTGAACTCGTTTTTTAGGGGGGAGGGCGAGAACGGCGGTGGTCCCGGCAGCCGTGTGGAAGTCCTCATCGAGTCCTGCTGAGGACGTTTGCTTCAGGATTATGGCTGTTTGTCTTGCCGTTACTGTTCCACCTTCACCTACCTTCTCAGACATTTCCTCGTTGGCCCTGGCGCTAGGCTAGCGCTAACGGAATCGTCCCCCGACTCCTCTCGATGAAATTCTGGCACATTTAAGCAAAGCACGGTGACACGTTTCAGCAACTCGCGAGAACAGATTAATGTGAGCGTTATGGTGAAATCCTCATCAGATGTAATTGATGTTCTCGTTTCCTGTCTGAACTAAATCACTATTTAAATAAAGGTTGTGTACTCACAGAAACCTGCTGACCCGGGTGTGTTTCTTTTCTCTGAGTGTTACCGCTGCGACCTTGACACAAAAGTGTTCTCAAGGTTCATCTTAAAGTGTGTGTTTAGTGTTCAGCTTGAGAAAAACCATTTATCCCTAAGATTAAATTCAAAATGGTTTGCAAATATTTTTTAACTACTGATAGTTGTGTCTAGATTAAAGGGGCGTTTTTGTTTATTGAGATAGCGGTAACTATTGCTAGCTAAAGATCCCAGAGCTCGTGTTGAGAGTTAAGACTGTAAATGTCTGGCAATAACAGCTTTTCTCTCTTTTTTTGATCAGTTTTCCTGGTGGCGTTTGGCCGCAATCTCAGCGTTAGCATTTTTGATTCTGGCATGCTATCATGCTGACTTTAGCATTAAGCTAAAATAAATAGCTGTTAGGCATGACTGCACACAGTGATTATTATTAATGGTACTTGGTAAAACCCAGTGAGTCACGAGTGGAAAACCGGGATGGCAAACAAAATTTAGACCACAAAGACACAAAGACAAAAAGGAGAGAACTATAGTGTGGGAGTCATGTCCGCGACTCCAGCTGTGGGTATTGAAATTAAAACCGAAACAGACTTTATTATTTTATTGGTGTTATCTGTTAGAGACATAACAGTAGTCTGCAGGCTACAGCACCAAAACGCCTAAAAAACACACACAGCCGAGCGTGTCAACGGCTTTTCCTGTGTCAACACACACGAAGCAAAACACATAAAAACACTTCTGAGCGATGTCACAATTAGTAAGGCCGAGTCGCCAACGGCAACGGCTACGGAACATAGAAAAGGAGGGAGGGAGCGTCGTCTTTACTTCTTCTAAAAACAGCAGTTACTCCTACGCAGTAAAGTCAGGCTCTATCGTTTAACCTTGCTTTGGCGGTTTCAAATGTCGTCCAATGAACTAGAAACAAACACACACACAGATAATATATAGCTTACTCAGATGTTTTTTGTTCCCAAGCACTCAACAGTTTTTTTCTTCTTCTTCTTCTTCTTCTTCTTCAGGCCGTGTTATATCTGGGCCAGGTCAGGGAGGTCCAGCTCCAGCTCTGTCAGGTACTGGCTGCAGTTGGGGTCGCCCCTCACGGTGGGGGCTGATGGGATAGGTCGCCCGGTGTGGGGGTTGACGCACCAGCACTCACCCCTCTGACCGTGGAGAGACATCTTGCACTGAAACACATTTTTTTGTAATTATATCGAGTTAGGCGTTCTAGGAGTGTGCTAAAAACATGCTAAAAAAGAGAGCGAGAAAACCCATTTTTAGCATTTTTATACTGGGACTTGATCAGATGGCCACCTGTTTGAGGTTATACTGCCCCCTTTTGTCACAGTTGGGGATGTGCAGGGCATACAGGTCCTCCAGGGGACCTCGGTTATCTCTGAAGGGCATCTTGGATATCCTCTCCAGGATCTGGTCGAGCTCCTGCTGGCACAGGGTCTTGGAGAAGCAAAGAGAAGAAATCACAAGGTTAAAAAAAATGGCTGACCACCGTTTGTCGCCTGTGATTCCAGTTTTTTTTTTACTTTCAAGTCATTTTCAAGCGAGCGAGTAAGTGCTGCACCAGAGGGAGGCAGCACAGCCCCGCGTCAGACTTTTCCAGCCACATTCCACATTTTCAATGGAACCGTGACAGTGACCCAAAAATATTGGAGTTCAATCATGGTGTTTGTCAGCAAACCAGTGAGGTTGTGTGTGAGCTTTCACTGACCTGGACTGGACAAAAACCTGGAAAACAGGAGGCGTCGGCTCACCTGTTTGGGCCGAGACGTTTTCACCTCCTCCACCTTGTTGGTCTTCATCTTGGTCTTCAGCTCCTGCCTGTGCTGGCGTACGGCGCTCTCCTTGGGGCCCATCCAGGCGGCGTCTTTGCTGGGTTTGCGGATGGCGGGAAGGTCGCTGACGCCCAGCTCGGGCGGAGGCTCCACGACCTCACCTGCAGAACAAGCCAGTCAGTGGTTTTTCCACCATCGTGTGGTAAAGTTCACCCCTCCCGACATCTGATCATTCCTCCAGGAGGTTTTCTGAGAGTTTTTCCGTCTTTTCCCTCCCGGGAGTCTTGTTAAACATCAACCCAAAAGAAATAAAAGCTCTCCTCAAACAGATGGAGCAAACAATGTGAGAGGCCATCAGGTCCAGGCCAACATGTTGTCTCTGACAACAGAGCACACTTAGGGGTTGGGGCTGGACGAGGGGAGGGGGAGAGGAGCGTCGCTGCAGCCTCGTGCTGGATCCGGAAAACATCAGGCAAATTCCAGAGGGAGCGGTCCCGTTGCAAGCTTCTTCTCTGCAGTTTGCAGGAAAGCCGCTATTTCACCTCCCTGAGACTTTATTTGACACCCGAAGAGGGCAAATCAGCTCAGTCAGTCATGAAGGTCCAACAGTCGGCAAGTAGGTGGATCAGAATCAGAAAGGTCTTGGCAGGCCGGAGTGGCGAGAGGAGAACGCTACTGATGGGAAGATCCTTAAAGACAGGGAAATTCCAAAATTGGGTCAGTGTTGCCCCAGAGCTCTGGGTTCCAGCTCGACCTCTGGGCTCTTCCTTCGAAGGCTGACTTTCTTTGCGCCACACGAGGACCAAAGGTCAACTAAAATCAGGTGTGCATCCACACACAGACACCTGCGAGAAAACACCGTGCACACACACACACACTAACACACACAGGGTCAGGACCCCACTTTTAGGGGGCACTAGGCCTCTGCAGTCCAAGCTGTTCCACAGCGGTGGGCTCGGGATCAGCAGTGTCAACAGAGCAGCAGGCCTACTGTCCAGTCTACTGCTTGAGTTAATCCCGCCACAATAGCCGGAGCGGCTTCCATTCTGCATCTGCTCCACGTGGAATTCCCAGGTGGCACGCACGCCAGAAGTGTCATGTCTGATCCTCCAGGTTCTGGTCAACTAAGCAAATGGTGCTCTTGGCCGGGCTGCGGAGGAGACGCTCCAAGCTCCATCTTCCCTCGGACACAAACAGGTTCTTGTTTTTAAAGGTAGAGTAAACCCACGGCTTCCTCAGCCCATTAAAGCGCTCACTGATTTGGGCTAGCTAGGCTAGGCTAGTTTAGCCAAACGAAACAAGTGTTAATTCTGCAGAAACTGCAGAGAAGTATTTTTTAGCTCGTCTGACAGACCTGTCTATATTCGCCGGTTGCCATGGAGATCTGACCTGCCTGAAGTGAGCGAGACGTCTGATTCATCTGACATAAAAACCTCCCAAAAGCTGTCCTGTGGAAAACAGACCGTCTGGCCTTCAGGCAGCCAGCGCCGATGTTCTCTGAGAGGATGTGTATCTGGGGAGAACATTTTCAAGCGTCTCTAAATTAGGGCTAAATTTCGAATCAAATTCTTTTTAAATTCCTCCAATAACGACATTTAATAATGACTTAGTGCTTAGCGCCATCCACCATCTGACACTGACACTGAGTCGGAGACAGGTATGTTTACCATCCAGGCTCAGAGCGGACAGGCTCTGGCATGTACGTGCAGACTCAGGCACTTAAGGTTAGCCGTCACGCTCGCTCCCAGCAAACTAGACAAAACTAGGGCACCAACCACAGCACGCTAGGACACATGGAACTTGTTGCACGTGACTGGCAGCAGGGGCTGACTGGAGGAGATCAGCAGTGCTAACCGTTAGCCGCACACTGTAGCTACCTCACTTTTGTGGAAAACAGTCCCCGTGGATCAACCTTTCAGCACAAGATGCTGATTTAAGGACACTACAGATTAGATTAGCATTATGCTTGAACTGACAGCCAAAGGTGGGATAATTATGGAGCTAATCCCAACTGTCGTTCACTCGAGGATTCAAGACTTCCAAATCTGGAAAAGGGTTTAGCAGCAAGGGAGAATTATTTGAAAGCTGTACAAGCATGCAATCAAAACCTGGATGTCGTGGCTTATGCTAGCATTAGCGTTAGCCTAAATGGTGTTTTGCTCTAAAAGGGAGGATAGAGCAGAGTATGCCGCCCATTTGACCATTCGTCTACAAGTTTTTGCACGTAGCCACTGCTTACGACTAAAATGTCCCACTTGTCATTTCAGACAAAGTTTGCATTGTCCTAAATCAGCTTTTGACCAAAAACGACAGTGGGAAGTTATTCTGGACCACAATAGGCACGAGGAGATTCTTGGCTGCGGCACACAAGTAAGCGCCTGGAGGGGAGATGGCACAAATGCGCCTGTTTTTTGGAGAAGCCCGGGTTGGGGGGATTATCTCGGAGCTATTTCAGTCCTGGGTGCTCCGTCTGGATGCCCCGCAGGTACACAAGAATGCCCCTTGTTAGCTAACAGTGTTGTTTCAGTGGCACAGGACTTTTCCACGTTACTGTCTGTCCAATCTTTCCCTCCATAACCGGTTTTACAACACAGTTAACATAAAAAACATCTCTTACGAACCCAAACAGAGATGGAAAACAGTCCAAACGTTGGTTAAAAGGTGCAGTTTGAGCCCAGAATCTAGAATGTTGGGTAAAAGATTGGATACCGCCAGTCACCGCTGTCATCTTGCCTATTTTCAGCAACTGACTCCGGGCTCGGGGTGAGCTGCGCTAGCCTTCACGTTCCCTGTTGAGGTCATATATGGTGTGATTCCAGTCAAAACAGGGAAGGGCCCATCCAATCTCATTAAAAGGAACCTTTGTTTGGATCCAGGTTTCTGTGGAAACGAAATATCAAGTGATACTGTACATAAACACACACGGCACCGATGCTAGTTTTTAACCAGGAAACGTTCCAGCTGTGAACGCGTAACCGAATACTTCTGTGGAGGAAAAAAGAAACATCTAAATATAAATTCAACTATTAGATTTACTTTTTAAATACCTTTATAATGGCTTAATTCAGCTCATGACTCTACAAGATAGAAGTTTCTTTTTTTTTTCCTGCTTTGTTTAGTGTAAATCTAAAACACGACACGATCCACATCCCGCAGCTTGGAAAGCTTAATCTCCCCAGAAACATTTTCAGATAAGAACCTGATTCAGAGAAAAAAAAATCCAGTGTCAAAAATAAAAAATTACTTTCAGACCAGGTTGATGAGGTGTGTACAGTGGTTGCTAGGTAACAAAGCAGGCTTATCTAAAAGTGCTTTCTGTCTCAGTGTTTTTTTCCAAACACATTTAGAGATTAGAGAGAATATAAAATGTAATTTTTTAATGACATAAAAGTGGTTGATTATAGCCAATAAAAGCAACAGTGGTACATAGCAACAATGCTATGCTAAGCACAGTGTCCATGTTTGGAAATATTAAGGTGTTTATTACATTTTTTATGTTTGGGTTTTTTTTTAAATTCCATTTCTGACAAAACAAACAAACCAAAATTATTTGCTCTGGATTTGTAAATATATATTATATTCCAGGGCTAATCTGCACGTTTTGCTAACCAGGCTTTGACCCATCACTAGCTAACCGTCGTCTCAGCTCTTTCTCTCTTTAGTCATGGAAACAAGTGACTGACCAACATGTGAAGTCATCGTTTTATAAAAGAAATTAACACTATTTAGAAGCAAGACATCATCATAAATGGACTTTAACTGAGGCCAGGGCCCGTCGTAAACCTCCTGCTGCGCTACAGCCTGAACGCTACGCTGTAAAGTTGTTTTCACTTGTGAAGGAATATCTCTTCTTTCCCTACTGCAAGAATAAAATGATGCAATTAGACGCTTCGGTAATTGAAAACAGCGAGCGAAAAAGGCCAGTGGCTCAGACCAAAGAGGAAAATAAACCAGAGAAGCACCAGCACATTTAATCCAATTAGCCGCGTTGAAAACAAACAAAAAGCTAAAAACGAACACATTGCTCAGCGCTTCGGAAAACAGTCCCGCAGGCTCCATCATCAGGCTGTTTTTAGACATGATTTAGTTTGTTTGGATTTAAAAATGGGAATTTTGATCAAGGGGAAAGAGACTAGGCTTCAGCTAGAAACATGCCAAACGTGTGGACGTTTCTGATTGGCCGAACGGCCGCTTACGCTCTGACTGGTTTGGAAGTGATTATTCATCACAACTGACTGAAAATTGGCAAATTTACAGATTTACTGATGGGAAAAATAAAACTGACGAAGAAGAGTCGGTGTGTTTTAAGGCAAAATCCAGCCGAGGAAATCCTCTCACGGTGTCCATAAGGTAAAACCTCCTACAAATTGAAAGAGAGGCTGAGACTTCACCCTAACATGAACACCTAGTTTTGCCCCGTGACCTTGGAGGAGGCCGGCCGACCTCTGTGCCCCAGGCTCGGTCAGCCAGGCTGGAGGAACCTCCAGAGCGTTTCCTCCTGTTTTGCTCTGATGGAAAATCTAACGGTGGAAACGTTTGGCGAGTGCTTTTATGCCGCGTTGAGAATCCTGCCAGGTTTATCTCAGAACATCATCTTGTTTTCCACGGCGGACTCGGTGGCCTCCGGCACAGGCCTCCGAGCAGTTTACAGTCACCGCTCAAAGCCCAAAGTCCACTCTCCCGATCAATGCGGCGCTCCTGCTGCCTCCTCGCTGCACTCCCCCGTGGAAACGTCAACATCAATACTGCGATGTTTCATGTGTTCGTCTTTCTGGGAATTCATGCCGGCCCCCACCTCGTTCTCCCAGATTTCCACTGAAGTTAACTTGGCCAAAGTGACCTTTTGTTTCGCTCACCCCGGGTCTGTGCCGTCGACGTGCATCACGGGCGTACGCCAGCGACACACACACGCTTTTTGCTTTTCGAACAGAAAAGCGTAAAAAAGGGTCAGAACGGAGGCGGAAGTGGAATTAGACATGGAAAAGAGGCAAAAAATCACCATTACACAATTGAGAAATGGTGCAAACTTGCAGGTGACTTTAAATCTGTAAGATTCGTGGTGTGCACAGACTTGTCCTAAACAGTAATTCATTAAAAAGACAAGAAAAGTTGTGGATAAAATCATTCTTTTTTTAGGAACATGTATTTGAGCGCAGCCACAGAACATGACTGACAGATTTGGGCTCAACCTTCATGACAAAGCAATAATTCAGCCCCCCCATGCTGCAGTCTAGACAGACTCATTAAAAATTGATAGAAGAAAAGCAAGTTTCCAGTAAGCACACTGACCACTGGTTTGCTCCCGCTGCTCCTGGCTGTATGTGGCCGCCTCGGTGTCCACTTTGCGCCGGCACTGCCCCTGGCCCTGCACCAGTTGCTCCAAGGGAAGCTCCGAGTTGGGCGTCGGGTAGCACCGCAGACCGGTGGCGCATCTCGGGGTGTACACGCCGCACATCTCGCCCTCTTGCCGGGCGCACACGGGGCAACACCCGCAGCCGGGTTCGCGCACTATCTCCGCGCAGGTCTCGGTGAGCTTCGGGCACAGCGCCTGGCGCTCCGCGGTGCAGCCCGGGCAGCGGAACACCATCTCGGCCAGGGAGGCGCCGGCGAGGGAGGCGGAGAGGATCAGCAGGCTGCAGCCGGCGTACAGGAGCATTGTCCGGGGCAGGAGGTTTTTGGTCATTATCTCGGGGCGATGGAAGGCAAGTAAAAAAGGGGAAGAAATGTGCAGGCGAACAGGTGAAGCCGGGGGCTGGGAGGTCTGCTGGGTCCTACAAATTCCCGGATTTGCTCTGGGGGCCACATGTTGATGTGAATTTGGGAAAATCTGAAGCGGCGCCACTTTTTAGAACCGTTTCAAGGAGGACGGGATGGCCGTTTTGGGTGTTTTTGCGGCTCCGACGCACCTGCGCCAGCTCCAAAGTCTGGAAGAATTTGCCCAATTTATCATAGTTCAAGTCCTGAGAACACAACTCACTCCGGCTGATTTAATTTTGGTGACAGCAGCGATCATGTGTGGGTTTTTTGTTCATTATGTAAATTCCCTAAGATGTTTTTCACGCCCCAAATGTGGTTATTTAATTGTTTTAACAAGTGACATGTGTGAAAATGCCCTTATTCCCCACTACATCATGGCCTTTGTTTTGGATTCCATCCCATCGCCCCACTGCCTGCAGTGGCAGCTGGAGCTTCACCTCTTTTGTCAGGGCCCGTCCCAGGTTTAAGTTCATTCTCTGAGCATCTCTATCGTAAAAAATGTCCATTTTGGTATGTTTTAATGTGTGTTTTAAAAAGCTTAGGAGTAATCCTGACGGCGCTAGAGAAGGAGAAAAAGCCCTTTACATCATCATCCAGCTGTGGGTGCGAGGCGAGCCCCCCTCGGCGTAGGATCCTGCATTAACACATATACTGTGGTGTGTTTGTCTCAATCAGCGCGGTCGGCCTCCCTGCCAAAACGCATGAATAAACAAACAAACAAACAAGAAGACTATGTGCGGAGCCTTCCTGACATGGAAAGACCTCCCCAACGCGGCAGACGTGTCCATTGACACTCAATTAAATCTCGCCGGCCACCGGCGGCTCATATACCTGCGTACAGTCAGGCCACTGTGCGCTTATACGGCAGCTTTTCCAATCGATCATTGAAGGCCAAGCCTCAGGTGTGTCGCCCGCCAACCAAACAAGCTCCTATTAACCCTGTCCAGGGTGCTAAACTGATTGCTGTTTATCCAAGGGCTCAGAAATAGAAGCGCCATGTGTAACTTTACTCTCCACCTATAAATGCGGATTATTTTGTTTTGTGGGTGCCCCCTGCTTTAAAAGCATTTGGCCCTGGCGTCCGAGCTCGCTGCAGGGGTGCATTTGGGGAGAAAGGACACATTTGAAGCCGTTTTGCATCACAGGCGGGGCGATGTAGGGGGATGCCCGGAGGGCTGTTTGCACACAGAACCGCATATGTCGTTTTCTGAAACCCTTGGACAGAATAGCAGCGGGATGGCTGCCGGCTAATAGGCCGAGCAGGCCGCAGCATCGGCCCGTGTGTGCAGAGTAATCCCCACCAAGGTCACTTCAATTCCTCCCCGTGGAACTGTTGGGCAAACACAAACTCTGGATAAACTTCAGATTGTCAGAAGGATGGCTGATGGGCCAAAGACACGTGGGCCTCGGCTAGCGCACAGAGAGAGGTTTGTGTGTCAGGAGTCTTAATTCCCAACCTGCAAACCACCAAACCCTACCTGGTCTTTTTTACTGTATCATCACACTTTATTCCATTCACACCATTAGCATTGATTAGCATCATAAACAACCAATGCTCTTGCACTCTTAGCAGTCAGCAAAATAAGGTTTTTCAGCATGAACTCATTTAAGGAGTACTTCTTGAAAAATGTCAACACAGTTTTGTTTTGTTTTGTTTTGGGTTTTTTTTGTTAAATCTTTTTCACCTGAAGTGGAGGAATTTTAATGGTTTAGATGTGGATGTTTCACCGGATGTCTTCCAAATTTGATGACAAATTCATGAATGAACACTTCCGAACTCAAATGTTTGCCTCTCTCAAGAGAGAGGCAAACATTTGACGGAGTGCTTATGGATGCAATTAGCACCCAAATCCATCCAAATGGAAACTCACATAAATTTAACTGGGTGCCTTTACACCCTCCCCAGATAACCTCAGTCCAGCTGGTGTTGCCGCAAAAACGCAGACCTGATTTAGCCAGCGTTTAGCGCTGCTCTTTATCCAACCAAGTTCCTCCACGGCGGACTCGGGGGATGGTCTAACGTTTGAAAAAAGCAGCCAGAGTGCCCACTTTGGTACCAGTGTGTTGAGAAAAAAACCAAAAAAAGTGCTTTCCAGGGTGTACTTTCAGTGAAAGAAACTAAAGTTCACACTGTGCTTCTACAGTGGCCAGGAAATAATAAAATGCCATGCAAATGTTCTCTAGAGTGTCCCTAAGACACAACAAACTACAAAGCATCCTCTTGGAAATTTTTGCAGAGAAAAAAATGCAATAAACTCTCTTAGACGATGCCCTTCTAAGTGGAAAATACAACCATTAATATTCTCTGAGACCTTTGCAATATATTCAACTGCCCTGTAAATAACCCAGGCTTTGATGAAAACAAAGAGAGTGCCCTCTGATGGAGAAATAACAGGAAATGTCCACCAAAGATGGTTTGTCCATGGATGAAATGTGGAAAAGTGCCCTCCAAGATGCCTCTTCTAAAACTTGTCCCTGCCTCTTTAATGTCCTAAGCAGCTCATCGCTGTAGTTAAAGCCTTGCACCAGGACTTTCTGCAGCCCTTCTGTGTGTTTATGTGTGTGTGAGTGTGTGTGTGTGTGTGTGTGTGTGTGTGTGTGTGTGTGTGGGGAGAACACAACTCCCTCTTAATCATGTGTTCTGACGCTACACCCAATAACCTTCCAACTCTATCTAAATCAAAACTGCCCTTTCACCACAAACTCTCGCTCCGCGCTCACGTCTTACCAAGTCAAATGAATCCTGCCACACACCCTCCCCCTGCTGCTTGGATAATGAATGA
>CAAE01014553.1:1164253-1206717 GCA_000180735.1 Tetraodon nigroviridis
ACCCAAACCCTCATCCCAACCCTAACACAAAATTTAACCCTAACCCTACCCTGTCCTTGGGGTAGGGTTACTGCTGGGGTTAGGGCTAGGGTTAGGGTTAGGGTTGGGGTTTAGGTTAGGGTTAGGGCTTGGGTTAGGGTTGGAGTTGGGGTTAGTGCAGGCATGGGCAAACTACGGCCCGGGGGCCACATGCGGCAGTTTTAAACGTTTTAATCCGGTGCGCCGAACTTGACAAAATTAAATGACAGTAATTTAAAAAAGGCACATTTTATTCATTTGATTTTCAGTGTTTTGAGACTCATTCCAAAGTCGGATATTTTGTTGTCATGCTTTTCTTCATTTTCATTTGAAATTAAATCACATGTTTTCTCCCAAGATGTGTATTTTTTCTCCAGTGAGGTGGGGTACCAAAGCACTCCATCCATCTGCTCCTGGTCCGGCCCCTTTGTCAAATGTTAGAACCCATTGTGGCCCACGAATCAGAAAGTTTGCCCTCCCCTGTTCTAGACCTTACTGAGGTGCAGGAGGGTGGTCATATGCAAATGGTGCAGATATTACCATTTTTAGTCACTTGCCCTATAATGGGGTTAATTCGGAGGACTCTGGACTTTTTGTGTTATTTTGTGTCCTAATATCTGTGGATGGATGAGCAAGGATAAGTGGAGGATCCTCCTGGTCCCAAACCTCCCAGTCTCTGCTTGTAGTGGGGACTGGTTTGATATGACCGAGTCTGGACCAGAAGGGTGTGATGCAGAGATATTCCAGGCTCGTTGCTGATGAAGCTGTACGCTCGGAAAACCATCCATCACCGGCTGTCCTCCTGAAAGGCCCTTCTGTCAGGAAATCGATTCCACTAAGCCTGCTCTCTCCCAATGTTGTTTGGAGCTAATTAAGCGTGCCCCAAATTACATGTCCAAAGTCTGCTTGCTGTTTCTGGTCAGGGACTTGCTCATTTAGCAGAAACATTTAAATGTGAGAAAAAAATACATTTTGAAGGTTGGAAAGGACAGTTAATGTTAGCTAATGTTGAGGCTGAGCTTTTCTGTTGGTTTAATAACTTTTTGCCTTCTGAACCGTCAAAGAGATGCGACTTCCAGACTGAGCATAATAACACGCTGCCATAAAACTGAATGATCTGTCTTAATGACAATCATTTCATGACATCTCAGCCTGCGATTGATCGGGGCCAAGTCAGTTTGGCTGTTAGCGAGGGCAGCGGATCCTGTATCGAGCATAAAGCAACGCTATTGATTGCTGGAGTGAGCGCCTGGTGGTGGTGATGGATGGATGGAGGAGGAGAGGGACGACGCTGACCATGAAGAGAGGGAGGTTTGTTAAAATAACTGTTGCAGAGAGCAGCTTGTGTGGGAGTGGACCACTCTGGAAGTGGGTTTTTTTAAGGCAAAAGGGAAAAGAAAACTTCTGCGGAGGGACAACAGGTAAACGAGCGTTGTCATTGTCTGACCTTGAAACAGGAGCGATCCAACAACCTGCTGGTGAGCTGCTGGTGAAAGTTGACCTCAATCCAATGCCTCCACCCACTCTAAGATGAAAACAGAAGACTTGTTTCCCTTGGAGATGTTTTGAGGGCGTCAGTAGGTTGTGGAACAGTCTCACTGTGGAGAACAGCAAATATAAAGGGTTAATTTGTGGATGGAATCAACAAGTGTGTGTTTCAGACTGCGGGGGGGCATTAGACTTCTGGGTTTACGCCACCTACTCCCTTTCGTCCTCCAAGATCGGTAACCTCAGCCCCTTGAGGACGGAGCTCCATAATTGATGCTTCGCTGAGAGTCGCTCATCAACGCTAATGGAGGCGTCTCCCTCCTTCCTAGCATCATCCTTGGTGCTATCTCTATCTCTTTGTTTACCCCCAACCCCCACCTCCACCCCCCTCCTTCCCCTCCATCTCTCTCTCTCTCTGTCACTCCCGTCTTTCACAAAGAAACAAGATCACGCTCTTTTCGGGGCACTTCTCCTCTCCGCTGCTCTTATCCTCCGCTCTCGTAACAGTCAAAACCAATCCAGCCATCTCGCTCGCTCGCGCTGCCCACCCCCGCCTCCTTTTGTTTTGAGTGCGCTCTCCATCGTCGGTGGAGGAGGGGAGGGAGGAGGAGTGGGGAAGGTGGGGGTTTTGGTCCAACCAGTGGAGAATTGCCCCTCCGACAGCAGCATCTACGTCACGGAGCAACGCTCCTCACATCAGCGGAATATTCAGTGGGGCACAAAGACACCTGCTTCCTCACATCCTCGCTCTTCTTCCGAGCGCCTCGCTTGCAGGCTGGCGGAGCGCAAAAAGCGGCTGAATTTCTTTTTCCTCTTTCTTGCCACACCCCGGCGCTCGGCCGACTCGCGGGCTTGTTTTTGTCAGCCGATGCCACAGGTAAACGCGCACGCTCGACAGCAGAATTAGAGCAAGAAGATGAAGAAAATCTGGTCCAAGAAGAGATTTCAGGTGAGTCTGCGAACCGAAGCTCTTCGTCTTTGATGGTGTAAAAGCTGAAACCAGCGAGACGTCACAGTTTAGGGGAAACGGGTTTTTTTTAATCTGACACCGCTGATATTGAGGTGCTGATGTCCTCCTTTGTTGTTGTTGATGTGAGGACCAATCAGGACAGCAGAATCTGAGAACCATGTAAATTTGGACTCCAATCAGCTCAGATTTCTGCTGCGCCCCTGCGCACGTTCTCCTCTGGGTGCCTCTGGCAGTTTGACATGTCAGCTTTCCAAACATTGGGAGGGGATGAAAAGTGTGTCAGTAGGCTACGCTCGACAGAGACGGCGCCTCCACATCAGGCCTCAGAAGCGATGTGGCGGCAGTCGCCTCCGAGACCCGAGAGGCAGATTTCAGAAGAGAGCAGGCTGGATTTGGCTGCTTTCCTGGCCAGCGTGGATCCCAACACTCCCAACCGCCAGAGAGCAGCTAGCACCAGGCAGCTAAGCGGTCACCAGTGGGGGGGAAGCAGAGCGAGCGTGGGGGTGAGCGTGACTCACTTTGCTACTTTTGCTTTCTATCTGCTGCGTAACAGTGAGTCATTCTGGGGCTTTGTCCCCGCGGCGGACCTGCCATCCAGGAAGTTTAGAGGATTTAGAATTCAGGTGAGGCGTGAGGGCGTCCGACATCAGCGGGGACGACCCGAACCCTCAGCATCACCCCAAACCGAATCAAACATCGAGCAAACGTGACGTGAACCGCGCCGCTCTGGCTGTGTGTTTTGTTGAGTAACGTGCTCTGCTGTGTGTCTTCTTTCAGAAAACTGGGCATCCCACACGGACATTTGGCAGATTCACCCATGGTGTGTTGTCAGTATGAGCTCTACCTTGTTACAAATTTTTTTCTTCTCTGTCAGAAATGTAAAAATCTGTGTTGTGATTTCCACTCGGGCCTCGTCCCTCTGCTATGCCAAACTCTTTTATGTGAAAGTAGAACAACCGGATTCCTTTTTTTGCCTATAACTAAAAGACTGTGCACCGTTTCTCTTTTGTTTTTTGGAATTTGAAGCCCACCGACATCAGTATTACTGTCACCCGCCCTCTGCGCTAAATCCTAGAGTTTGCGATGTTTATTTAATGTGCGTGCTCTGGGGTTGTAGCGCAGTAACACAGGCCACACTGTGATATAGATCCGCTCATACCGACACTGCTGAGTCTGCTCCTCCCGCCTGGCGTGCAGCAATTTACCTTCATTTGATGCAGACGGGTGGATCCACATCCGCACACCCGGGAAAGACAACACGCTGCCAACAGCGTAATGACTTAATGGTGCTGCTTGATGGTGCAAAGACGTTCTCATCATCAGGCAGAAGCGTCTGCAATGATCTAATCAGGATCAGAGTGGACGCAAGATGTGCTGAGGTGCAGCCTTGTTTTGTGGTTGTCCTTCTCCTCCTTCACCCGTCTAACCAGTGATCGTGTCTGTCAGGCGCCCAGCAGCTCGCCTGGTGATTTTAGACCCTAATGGGTACGAAGAGGATTGGTCGTGTGGGTGAGAGAGATGCTGGTTTCCATAGTAACGGTGCTCTCCCGTCTGCCCTCTCTTGCTGCCACTATGGAAGCGAAGTTTTCCGCTCCTGCCGAAAGCAAAGCTACGGTAAAACCAGCCTGCCTTGATCCATCTCCCCCCTCCGCCTCCTCCCCGACTCCATCTGTTCAGCCTGCTGATGTAATGTGATCTGAGCCTCGCTGATGTGGCTTCAGGCAGCTCATTTCTCTGTCTCCTTCCCTCTATTGTGTGTGTGTGTCCTAGAAATCGCAAGTCAAACACAAATCGCCTAGATTCGTCTTTGTTGGCATATGGTGGTATTCATTCCAGTTATTAAGTTATTCCATTCGTCTCCTGACATTTCCCCCACATGTGTGCAGAGTCACCTTTGGCTCCTTGTTGGTTTGAAAAGGTTACTGAGGAATCTGTTATATTTCTGCTGGTGTTTTAAATGTAACCGTCAGTCTTAATAACATAAAAAAATCGAAGGATCAGCTCATACCAAGGCTTCGGTGAAATCATTTACCCCCCTCCTCTCTCCTCCACCCATTACAGCTGGGCTCATGTCACGCTCGAGATTCAGCCTATTTATTTCCCCAGGGAAGGGGGGTGGGGGTGGCGGGGTCGGGGGCTTGGTTCCTTCCCGGGACCTGTCAGGGCCGGCGCTGCTCACGTCGGTTGCTGTTTTCAGCTTTCTCCCCAGTGTCGGCCTCCTTTGTTCATTTGACGTTCTTCACCTTTCAGACTCTGAAACCACGGAGGATGAGACCACAGAGCCTCAGGTGGAAACCAAGGAAGGTTCCGGGAGACACCAGGACAAAGCTGGATGGAGAAGAGCTTCAGGTAACGCTGCTAAAGCCCATCGATAATCACAGCAAAGTGTTCAGATTTGAGAGGTTGGTGGAGCGCAGACGGGGGCATCACCTGGGCCCAGCATCAACACGCTAATCCCACCTAGCCTGACACAGTGCCCCAGTTTCCAGCTGGGAGCCTGGCGCTCCAGTCTGGATCCTACCAGTCGGCCAGATACACAAAGCTGAAGATAATTGGGCCCATTCTTTTATATGAATGAGCGATTTTGCTGAAATTCAATGAAACTCAATGAAATGGCTAAACAGAAGTGTGCTAATCATCTGAGCTGGAGCCAGATTAGAGATGGATTAAGGTTCGCAGTTGGCTGTGAGGAAAATTGCTCCAAGTTCTAAGCTAATAATTGCAGAATCTGAAGCCTCGCGTTCAGGACTGGATGACTGAAAAAGGCAGAATGACACTGGCCACTTGGTAAATGCATCCTCACAAGTTAAAAAAGATGCTCCTCTCCTCTTCTCATTCAGACCCAGTCTTGGTTTATGTGTTTGTTCTCTCTCCTTGAAGTTTTTCTTTTCTTTCGGTGCCGTTGCGGTGACCCGATGCTATTTTGTTTTTGTTTTTTTCGGCTCCTTTGGTGCCGCTGAGTCAGTGTCGTTTTTCGCTGCAGCTGAAGACGCACTCAGGCTCCTCCTCGTTAAATGGAGATGCTGACTGCTCTTTCTTTTTGCTTTTAAAGCATTCTTGTCTGCGTTGGTTGTCACTAAAATGTCAATCAATGGCTGATTTGCAGTTGGGGGAGGATCTCTTTAGCCGTTTTATATCTTTATGTCTGATGTCTTCAGTCAGGGCTTCACGTTAAACAGGAAATAAAACTTGAAGCATCCTGGACCTGGGTTTCACATTTGAAATGTCCCCTCCCAAATTCACAGAATTGAAGAACTTGTATTTTTAACGTCTGCTAACTGCTCCATCAGACCATCCTGAGGCCTGCTCTGCTATGAAATCCTCCAAGCTTTTCCCATTGGCTAAAAACTCTTCATATCCAAGCAGATATTTCTTTTCTTCTCCTGCTCCAGGTGAGGGAGGAGGGATGATGGACTACAACCCGGATGCCTCGGACCGTAGGGCAACTCTTCCCGGTGCCTACGACCCCGTGGTGGAGCGAGAGCTCCGCGCTCTGGGCTCCCGCCCTCCCGGGCTCCACCCGGACCCCTCAGACCCAGCCAGGCAAGCCCTCGGTGGCGCTCCTGCCGAGGGGGGCCCTCCTGTCCGTCACCTGGGTGTCGAACCGCTGATCCGAGCTTCTCACGCTAACCTGGCCCGACCCGTTCAAGGGTCAGAGGAAAGTGTCTCCGTAGGCAGCGATTACTATGGGAGCATGTTCAGCCTCTACAGAGGAAGAACATTTTCCATGCCCTTATAGCACATGACCTTTTATTTAGGAGCCCCTAGAAAACAAGAGACTGCTCACCAACCCCAGATTGCAGAAAAAGACTTTAAATTCTTCGTTGACCCCAAAAGATGACCTTTTTTTCATTCAAGCTCTTTTGATGCAGTTGTTTTGCTTCTGCTTCTGTCATCACACTTTCCTTTGACCTGACCTGTTTTAGTGCTGTGGTTTGCTTTCAGTCTCAGGATATTTTGGAAACATCCTAATCCTTCTTCTAACGGTGTAAACAGTCTGACATGTGCTACTCAGCAACTTCTGAACAGTCGTTTCTTCTGCGCTCGCTGCACGTTTCCCGGGGCGAGCCCTGGAATTTGGATTAGCGGCGCATTTGGTTTTGCTTTGGCATGCATGAGTTTGCTAACTTTAATCAGGCTAATTTTTGCATGCACTATCTCATGAAGAAATATTTAACGTGTGATTAACACTTACTGATTTTTGCTCTCTTTTGTAAGACATCGCGTTCTAATTTTTACTTTATGACTGCTACATATATGAAAATTCCTACCCTCCCTGAAGTGTTCGGGCTCATACGAATCCTCTTGAACTTTAAAAGGACATTGGGTTTTTTTTTAGCCTGGGTTTGCCTTGTTATGCCACTTTAGTTGCTCTTTTAACAAGACACTGATGAAGAGCACAGGTGAAAACCCAAATTCTGACATAAGACAGTGGAAATTTGTCTGCTCCTTTATGACTCTTCCAGCACCTACAGCAGCTGCTCTAGTGCTCTAGTAACGTCACACCTCCATTTCCCCCTCAACCCCCATCCCTCTAGGACTCAAACTGCAGAGGAATCACAGGAGACCTCTCCCCATGACCCCTTGTTCTCTCCCCGGCCACCTGCCAATTCTCACCCCAACAGTATCCCAAACCGAGACCTGGACAAGGACAGCCCTTCTGATCACAGGTCTGAAACAGATCAGCTTTCAAATGCCAACCTGGATCACCAGGAGCCTAAGATCTCTGGCAAAATCCGAGCATTTGAAAACCGAATAGCAAGTTCGGAGAAGCCTGGCGGATCTGCTGGAGGTCGAGTAGCTTCTCCTGATTCAAGCGATGGGGTGAGAAAAACCGGTGGCCCCAGCAGAGAGGAGGCCAGAATCCTGCAGGGTGCAGCCCAGAAAAGAGCCACCTTCAAACAACGAGCTTCCTCATTGGAGGACAAAACCAATTATTCCCAGAGGGTCCAGAGCTACCAGAGCAAGTTTACAGAAGAGTTACAGAGAATCAAGAAACTTGTGGGAAAGCCGAGCTTGAAGAAGGCTTTTTCCTCCGAGCAACTTTCACAGAAGGACAGGCTGGCTGCGGAGAAGCTGGAGCCCATTCCGCCCCAGGTGGTTCAGAAGTTGGAGGCAAGAGAGCGAGCTATGCGGGAGAGGGAAGCCAGGGAAAGGGAAGGGAAGTCGCAGGCGCTCCTGCAGGTTAAAGGTCGGATTATAGACACCCGGACAGACATAGTGGTCAGCTCCTCACAGGGAGGCACCGCACGTGGTCCTGTTGCCACGGAGACAGCACCAGTTCACCAGTTACCAGGACAACCAACAGCCACTAGGACAATCCTCAGCAGGTTTGGGATGTTTTAATGTTTTAATTATGTTTCTTTGCCTCTTCATAAGAGTTGAGCTTTGCTCACAAATGTGGGCACAAATGCGGAATTATTTTTCTGCTGTGTGAACACCAACTCCGGGCTCACGTGTTACATAACAGCTTTTATGTCTTTGTGCTCAGGGATACAAAACCAAACGTTCACTCCACCAACAAAGATACATTCGCTGCCGCACGAACAAAAGCGGCCATCAGAGACGCACATTCAGCAGCAGCCAAACCCGGATCATCCAGTCCGCATGGAAAACGAGCTTCCCCTTTAACGGTGGGGGAAGCTGGAGCCCAGAGGCTACCCAAGACCCTCCAGACCCCATCACCCGTCCCATCCGTAAGCCCCCTGCTCAAAAGAAGGAAGGCAGAGACATGTCCCCCTGTGAGAGTGAGCATCCCAACAATCCTGGTGGAGGACGAGCCAATGGAGATGGAATGTGTTTCCGATGAAAGGGACAAAGAAAGCAGCACTCGATGGAAGGAGAGGAGGGTCCTTCGGAGTAAGATGGGCCCTGGATCTCCAGAGAAAGGCAAGACAACAATCAAATCAGTGGAGAACATTTGTCTGAAATCAATCTAGGATGAGATATGGAGGCCTCAGATATTCCCCAAAACCTTTTGTCTTCAATCCTTTATCTACTGAGAGGTCTTCTCCCAGATGTAGGTTTATCTCAACCATCGTCCTCTAAATATCAGTAATGATAGGAGATGGTTTTTACTGTTGCTATTCGCGGCTTGTCCTGTAGCAGATGGTGTAACCTTAATTCCATGTTTAGCGTGCTTGAGCCGGCTTCTTCTTCCAGTTCTGGGATTGAATTTTATGTGAAGGTCGGGTTCCTAATGACTTCAGACGTATATGAATATCGGGTGTGAAGCTACATATAACGGGTGTCTCGTGACACCATCGGACATGCCAAACTGTACTAAGACAACAGGAAAGTATTTATTTAGCTCTTTTATTTTTGGCCTTCTTGGCCCCCCCTTGGCCACCCTGCAGGGGGGCCCCAGAACACTTCCTTCTTACAGACAGCCCTGCTGAGGACATGCACAACAGCTGTGTTTAACTGGGACAATGTTAACAAGAATGAACCAAAATATTAAACTTTAGAAATTGAAGAGTCCAGTAAACGGTTCGCTAGACGTGGGTTCGGTAGATCCTGGATCTATTTGATTTGCTTCTGGGTCGAGACCCAATAGTAGAACTCACAAAGTCACACAAAGACCTAAAAACCAGAAACTAGATCATGACTATTTTGAGATCTGACCCACTTGGAAAAGGCGTTAGCACAGCGGAAAGTCCCACCTTAACCCAGCCTGTCGTTGTCAGGTGGTACGTACCTGTCTGCTGACGGGGAGATGGCAGAGGGCCCCAGGTTCCAGACGCTATTGGAAGACAAGGTGGCGCCCAGCGACACGGCTGTTGTACTCAAATGTGTTGTTACCGGGAGGCCGCCACCTACAGGTACAACTTTAAAGACCAATTATTTGTCTCTGCGCTTTAGTTTCATAATCTGATAAAAGGAATCCAGTTATCACGTTCGTGTGGGCTGAGCTGTGTTTTTCTGTGGGAGGCTTGCTTGAGTGAACTTCTTTTTGTTTTTTTTCTTTTGCTGCCTCCTCAGTAACGTGGAGAAAGGATAATGTGGCCATACGGAGCGATGCTTTCCACGTGGTTGCGTCCGAGGGGGACAGTCACAGCCTGCTGATAAAGCAGATGAGGCCGAGCAGCGTTGGGTCGTACTGCGTCACAGCCGTCAACCCGGCGGGGACGGCGTCCTGCAGCGCCACCGTCCACGTCCAGCCAGGTAAGACTGACCTGTGGGTAGATAAGACATATGAACACAAATGAATCACACACATACACACAGGCCCACTGGAGCTCAGCATCTCGACTACGGGGCTCCTGGCAGCCAGTTACCATGGCAACACATGAATTCTTAAAACCCCTGAGCTCCCTTTGGTGTCACCTGGAACTGCTCAAACTCAAACGGTCTCCGGGGCTGTGTAGGCGGGCGCAGCCCTCGTGACGCTTGTCAACAAACGTACGCGTTGACTGTGGCGCTGTCTCCCCAACAGCAAGACCCGTCTTCCCATATTAGGTCAGTGGAGTCTAACTTGCGGGGGTATTTTTAGCCGCCCTCTTGTTCTCGCGGGTAATTGCAGTCTGCTTTATGTCCTCATGCAAGATTACTGCTGTAATCACGGAGGGTTTCTTTTTTTTCTTTTTTGGCTCTCTAAATTTCAGAGGGCTCCTAACTGGAAAATGTGGTGGGAGATTATGTGAGTCACTTTGTGAGCAGAGCTTTGAGAAAGTGATTGTGGGCTACAAAAGATGTCAGATCTCTGTTTGGTGAAGGAGATCAAGGCTGTGCTGCTTTAACGTCTGCACAAACTGTCACAGGGGTTGAAGACGTTCCCAGCTTTCCGGTTGTTTCACCAAACGGTATTTAGATGGGTGTACGTAAGGCTCGGGATGTCAGGAATGGTAAAAAAGATGTGCAAGTGACAGGAAACCCTGGAAGGTTATTGTCTCAGATGGTGGTTGTGTAACAGTTGGCAGCTTCAAGTAAATACTCTCTTGGGAGCTACAGACACGGACGCTGCTTAAAGATGTGACTTCAGGTCAGTTCTTCGCTTCATTCTCACCATTTTTTCTATTTTAAGAGGAGAAATTGTCACCTTTTCTGCCCAAAGGTGGAGGAACACCTGCCGAATGTGTTTTTCCACGTCTGAGCAGCACTGGTGCGCTGCTGTCCTTGCTGCTCTTGCTGCAGTCTGTCTCTGGTGGATCCTACTCGTTAGAAATGTGCATGCTCATCTGCTTCTGTCTGAGTTTTGGGTTCCTCTGGGGCAAGTGAGAGGCGAATTAAACTGCAGCCCAGAAACAGATGCCCAGAAGCGACAGCTGAAAAGATATTGTTGCGCGTTGGTCATTTCGGTTTCTCTCTGTGTCCAAACGAAATCATTCTGGCTTTGAAACTCCCTGGGAATACGCGAATGATTGGGTCAGGGATTAGGGGATTAATTCATTATCTGTTCAGTTATGGCCACTTCAGAGAGGTCCCAGTGCTCTGTGTGTGTGTGTGTGTGTGTGTGTGTGTGTGTATGTTTTCATAGCCCACTTGTGTCTCTACTCGATGTTGCCAACTGCTTATGTTGGCAAAGAGCTCCACCAAAGCTAGCAAAGACTGTAAACATGGGAGCTCTGACAGATTGTTCCCAGCTAAAGGTTTTCAGAGAGATCTGCTGGTAATAACACATCAAATCAGACCTGACTTTGGCTTTTAAAGTGAAAATGAGTTATGCTGCGACGTGTAGCTGAGATGTTGTATTTATATCCCGTTTGACGCTCTTTCAGAGCTGGCATGCAGTCCGTCTCTGTCAGCCGAGGAGGCCATGGAGCTCGGGGACTCGCCTGCTTCCTGGAAAAAAGTCCACTTTAAAGAGCCGCCCTCATTTCAGGTTGCTCTGTCTGATTCAAAATGAATTCCTTCGAGAGTTTCCAGGCACATTCTGTAATACTTAGCTTTTTCGTGCTGTTTTAAAAAAGGTGGTGCCGTTCGACCAAGCAGTTACTGAAGTTCAAGATGTGGTCATCTCGGCGAAGGTCAGCGGGCAGCCCACACCCATGGTGCACTGGTGGGTTTTACGGTCCAGCATCCTCCCTGCAGACACCGAGGAGCTGTTACCTCAGTCCAAAGTCACTGCTGGTTCCACACTTTTAAGCACCTTGACCACTGCTTTCTGTCGACTCAGGTCGAAGGACAGAGTCCCGGTGAAGACGGCGGGGCGGTTCGCTGTGCAGCAGACGGACAACGGCACCCTGGAATTGAGAATCAGCTCGGCTCAGAGGTCAGATGCGGGACTCTACGCCTGCAGAATAATCAATGAATCTGGGAGCAGGCAGGCGGAGTGCAGAGTGGACGTCAGAGGTGAGCAGCAGCGGCAGCTCGGATGCTCTGTCCCCTCAGCATTTATCCTCCCCGGATAACTGTGTGTGTTTCCAGGTGCAGGAGACACGACTCTGACAATCACCAGGGAGGTGGCCGACGTGGCGGTGAAGGCTGGCGAGTCGGTCATGCTGGAGTGTCACATGGCAGGACCCTCAGACGTGGATGTGGACTGGCTGTCGAATGGGAAGTTGATCCAGCCGGCGCTGCTCAACTGCAAAATGCACTTTGATGGAAAGAGGCGAGATCAAACCTACCAAGCTGCTCTGAGAGCAAGCGTCCATCTTTGATCAGCTTTTGTCATTCATTTTCTTGTTGTTGGAATTTTCCTAACGCAGGTGCCGCCTGCTGCTGAATTCAGTGCACGAGGATGACAGTGGAACGTACACATGCAAGCTCAGCACAGCCAAAGGTGACGAGACATTTGTTGTCTTTTAGGGCTGCAGAACAGCACAAAGATGACAAATTCGCTTGTTCTTTGCAGAGGAGTTGACCTCGAGTGCAAACCTGAAGGTTACGCCCTCCAGGGAACCCCTGTTCACCCGTAAACTGGACGTTCTGGAGGTCACCGAAGGCCGCAGCGCCCGGTTTGACTGTAAGGTGAGCGGCTCACCTGCTCCGCGAGTTACTTGGATGCACTTTGGTAAGAATCTGTTTTAAGCTAATGCAGTATTCAGATAGCTAAATCACTAGAAGGCCTCAGAAGGTAATGTCCGTATTCATTTCCCATCATGTCGTTTCAGAAGCCAGAGTGGAGGAGGGGGAGAACGCCCACATCCTTCAAGCCGGCGGTCGTCACTCCCTCGTCATCGCCCACGTTAGCAACGACTCTGAGGGCTTCTACACCGCCATCGCTCAGAATATCCACGGACAGTCTGAATGCACCGCCGAGCTTTACGTCCAAGAACATCGAGCCGCTATCTCCTCTCACATGTAAGAGGCAGAATTTAGATGGAAAACGCTCAAACTGCCGAACAAAACGCCAACAGATGGAGGCAGATTTGGTGTCCTGTCTCAGCCTGTTCCGCCTCCCTTTAGGGCCAAAATGGAGAAGATGCCATCCATTCCAGAAGAGCCAGAGGTTCTGGAGAGCGAAGTGGAGCGACGAACCATGCCAGACTTTGTCAAACCGCTGGCTGACATGGAGGTGGTCGAAGGCAAAGAAGTGGCGCTGAGGTGCAAGGTGGCTGGCCTCCCGTACCCGACCATCAGCTGGTACCACAACAGCAGACGCATCGAGAGCAGCGAAGAGCGCAAAATGACCCAACGTAAGCAAAGAACCCTGTGGGAAACGCCCAATGTGCAGTGTGACGGTCAATAATAAGTCCATGTATGTTCTTCAGAAAGGGATGTCCACAGTCTGGTCATCAGGAGCGCTTGTCACGCTCACGGAGGCGTCTACAAGGCTGTCATCTCCAACAAAGTGGGCAAAGCAGCTTGCTATGCCCACCTCTACGTCACAGGTATCAAAGCAGTCAAACCGTTTATTTTTCTGTTCTATTTCTGCATTTGTTTTACTATTTCATCATCTTTATGCATATGAATGCATAAACAGACATCGTCCCTGAAGCTCCTGATGGTGCTCCAGTGATCGAGGCCATCACAGGGAAAACAATAACCATCAGCTGGAAGAAGCCAAAGAAGCTTGACCCTTCTCTGGGTGGGTTCTTCCGCTTCCTCTGTTAACAGAGGAACACTTTGATGCCGGACTAAAAGCCGTTTGCGTGTGCAGATCCTGGCTCCTTGCTCTACGTGGTTCAGCAGCAGCCACTGGGCTCCATCCAGTGGTCTGTGGTGGCCTCTAACCTGAAGGAGACCAGCTACACCATCACCTCCTTGTCCAAGGGAGTACGCTATGCTTTCAGAGTGCTGGCGTCCACTGGGAAGACCCTGAGCAAACCGTCCCTGTCCACAGACCTGATCCAGCTACTAGACAGAGGTACCACGGCAACAGGAGGTTTTGGGTTTTCAGCCCAGGGTTTGACCAGAGCTGGTCAAACTAAGACCCTGTGCTTCCGCTGCAGGGCCCTATCTAAGAAAAGCACCAATCATTCTGGAGAAACCCGATTGTGTCTACGTGGTGGAGAACCAACCGGCGAGCATCACTATCACGCTGAACCACGTGCATGCTGTTGTCACCTGGAAACGGTCAGTCTGACTCTACCACTTGAATTTACCAGTGGAAGCACACTGAAGAGGGGAAACATTTTGCCGTCTGCTTCTCCACCACAGACGGGGGGTCGTGTTGGCGAGCAAGCCGGGGATGTATGAGATGAGCATGCCAGACGATGACCAACACATGCTGAAACTCCAGCGAGTACGCAGCACCGACGTGGGCCAGTTGGTGGTCATGGCAAGCAACCAATTTGGCAGCGACCTCTGCGCCCTTCAGCTGGCCCTGGCAGGTCGGTTAGTTCCAGGCAGAGCACCAAATGGTGATATTTGGCTTATGTAGGTTTCTTTTTGTTCCTGTCACAGTGCGACCAAAGTTTGAAACAATCATGGAGGATGTGGATGTGTATGTAGGGGAGACGACCCGCTTGGCCGTTGTGGTGGAAGGGAAGCCTGACCCAGACATTCTGTGGTATAAGGTCGGATCCTTGACCCCAGGGGTGCTGCAAATCATCTTGTAGGTTACAATCTATTTCAACGCAATTACTGATTGCAGGACGATGTTCTCCTCAAAGAGAGCAGCCACTTCACCTTCGTCTACGATGACCCAGAATATTCTCTGGTCATCCTCAATGCCTGCGCTGAACACTCCGGCGTGTACACCTGCACTGCAAAGAACCTGGCCGGCACCAACTCCTGCAAGGCAGAGCTGACGGTCCGCACGGGTCAGCAGAACAACCAACTGCCTGTTTGTAGCTATGGTAACGGTAGCTAAGCTGATGGCGTCCGATGATGCCTCTTGCAGAGAGAAAGGAAGAGGCCGAGCCGATGGAGGATGAGGGAACCATTCTGAGGAAGATGAGGCGCCTGGTGGATTACTACGACGTTCACAAGGAGATCGGGCGGTGAGTGTGCTTCAATGTCAGTGTGGGTCTGACAGAATTCAAGGGGGGCGGGGGAGTCAGGCCTGTTTACAGATGAGCGTTGAGTCGCCGCGGTGAGCCGAGCAATGTAAACACTGGTCCAGAGACCACAAACACGTGTTTGTCTTTCTGTTCTTCTCTCCCACTGAAGAAGGGTTACAGACGGATATTTGGGGGTGAATTTCTTAATCTACTAATGACTGAAACCTCTCTGAAATACTCCACATGGAAACTGTCCTGATTTTATGTCAGTAACCCCAAAAGTGCCCCCCTCTTTGATGCAGGGGTGCCTTCTCCTATGTGAAGAGGGTGACTCAGAAAAAGGCAAAAGCAGAATTTGCCGCCAAGTTCATCTGCGCGCGGGGCAAGAGGAAAGCCTCGGCTCTCCGAGAGATGGAGCTGCTGTCTGAGCTGGACCATGAGAGGATCCTTTATTTCCACGACGCTTTCGAGAAGAAGAACGTGGTGGTACTAATCACAGATCTGTATCCTTGCCTGGCCTTTGAAACATCAGTCGGGACGAATCCAGTAATCCTCTTGCCGGGTACCGCTGGAGGCAGGAATGAAGCACATCACAGCTTCTGCTTTCTGGCTCATCGCCTAGGAGCAAAATTAACGAGGGATCGGATGTGTGGGAGTTTTGCCCATTTATAATTCATCCGTCACAGTTTCCTCACTTTTCTTTTTGGTTTTTCCTCAACTGTTGTGCGAAGATGTCACGAGGAGCTGCTGGAGCGAATGGCCAAGAAAACAGCAGTCAAAGAGCTGGAGGTGAGCCTGTTTGCGTCGCCCGCACTGCGCCACCCTTACGTAACGCTGAGCTTCACACTTGTTTTTCCTCAGATCCGCTGGAGCATCCAGCAGGTTTTGGAAGGTCTGTGGTACCTTCACCAGAAAAACATCGCCCACCTTGATATAAAGGTCTGTCCCGCATTTGATTCGCTGAATTTGAGAGTCAGGGTCCGACACTAAACCTCTGGTCCGTCCTCCTCCTCCTAGCCCGAAAATATTTTGATGGCAAGTCCCACCAGTGACCAGATCCGCATCTGCGACTTCGGGAACGCGGCCAAACTGGACCCATCGGAAGAGTACTACTGCAAACTCGGCACGCCGGAATTTGTTGCCCCGGAGATTGTGAATCAAACTCCTGTCTCCACGGCAACAGACATTTGGTGAGCCGCCTTTTCTCCAGGGTGGAGATTTGACTACACGATGAATCTGCAACATAATAAAATTTTACAGCTTTGCTAAATCATTCTTGTTGTCTCCTCCTCCCCGCAGGCCTGTCGGCGTCATCGCTTACCTCTGGTACAATCAGTTCCTTCTGCTTTTTCTAATCATTGCTTTCCCAGTCTTGACGAGATGGAGCAGTCACAACAAAGTTTGTGTTTTTCAGCCTGACCGGCATTTCCCCTTTTGCTGGGGAGAACGACAGAGCCACAGCCTTGAACATTAGGAACTACAACGTGGCCTTCGAGGAGACCATGTTTTCTGACCTCTGCAGAGAAGCGAGGGGCTTCGTCATCAAGCTGCTGGTGGTGGACAGGCTGTAAGAACCACACATATATCAGACGGTGTGGATGCTCTGCTCCCTCGTACAGTGATCTTTCCCTCTCCTAGGAGGCCCAGCGCCGCTGAATGCCTTCGCCATCCTTGGTTTAAGGTGAGTGTTCGAGGTCAGGGGTCACTCAGACAGCCTTAAACCTGGGGAGCAAAAGTGCTTAGTCATGTTTGTGTTTGCATTTATGCTGCCGTTCGCAAAGACGTCCAGGTAAATGTCCTTTTGAGAGAATTACACTCATCCTTTTAGGTCTTTTTGAAGGCCTGAACTACTGGGATGTCTGACATCTGTTTTCAACTTTTAATTGTGATTTTCATTGACTCTTACCTTTTTGTGTGGCAGTCACCGACAAATAAGAGCATCAACACGGCGCTGCTAAAGCAGGTCTTGTCTCGTCGGCGATGGCAGGTAAGTTTTTATACCTTATTTTAAGTAATTAATCCTCACTGCTGCTGACTGCTTTGGTATTTTTTTAGCGATCTCTTCTCAGCTATAAATCCAAGATGGTGATGCGAACGATTCCAGAGCTTCTGAATGACTCATCCAATCATGTCTCTATCGCCGTGGCTCGACATTTAAAAGAGGGCTCTCCACCACCCTCCTCTTCCTCTGATTCAGATGCAGATGTCGACGAGCTTCCTTTCATCCCCATGCCACTCTCTATGTTTTTTTCCAGTTCAAGGGTCTCCCTTAATGAGATCCCTGGAGATGAAGATGTCACCGCATCACAAATGTCACGAAACACAGACGACACCGGGGCTGTGGCGGAAAAAGATGAAGAAGCTCTAAAGGAGGAAAATATGGAAAAAACTAAACGAGCACCCCTCAAGAAAGGATCGAGTGTGGAGACAGAGGATTCCGAGACAAGAGCCAGACGGGCCACTATGAGGAGAGGCAGCTCTGCGGACTCAGCCTTGCTGATCCACGTTGAATCTGAAGAGGAAAATTCCAGCAGTTCAGAAGCGACTAACAAGAGCCTGAAAAAGGCCGTTTCCATGGAGCTCCCTCATCGCAGCCCGAGCCCTGGCCTGGCAAAGATAAGCCAGGAGGAGTATGCTCTAAAACTGGAACTCATGAGGCAGCGCTTGCTCAGGGGAGGAAATGATAAGAAGATGAGCGGTCTGCGTGGGCCGTTGTTTGAGACGCTTGGCATAGAAGATGACAGGAGGACGGGATCCCTTGATCGGAATCTGAGGAGATCCAGAACTGGGCCGCCATCGCTGGCCAGAGCAGCATCCTCTGAAAGTCCGGCGGAGGACAGGCCACTGACCAAAGTTTTTTGTAAAAGTGCCTCCTTTAATCAGGGCGATTCTGAGCCAATGCCCCTGCACCGCAGGTATGGAGCCCCCTTAGAAATCCCAGCAGTCGGAAATGGGAACACTGAAGGTAAGAAGCTCCAAGAGGCAACATCGATGTCGGCACTTACAGAGCAAGCCACACCGGAATCTGCCTCGCCTACAAAAAAGACCTCTTTCAGCCTCCCAGCGCTCGCAGGTTCGGACCAGCAACCAAAGCAGAACACGGTGGGAGAACTTGATGACATGGACAAGGCAGAATGGAAAAAGCCAGACAGGGTCATAGAGGACAGGACCAAACCCCAAAGAGGGAAGGCAGATGATGGACAATCTGGGGCTAAATCACCTTCTGTAATTACTCCTATAATTGTAATAGAGGAAGACGATGAAGATGAGGAGAAGAAAGAAATGCAGGAGTTGTATATAAATGAAAAGAACTTTCAGGATGAGAAAGAAACTAGAAACAGTAGTAGTGTGTCATTGGCACCTCTGGCTCTGCTGTCTAATAAGGCTGAATCCAGACCAAACCGTGTGGACACTGGGAAGCCCAACGGCATGACTTCCACCAACGGCGCCACTCGTCCTGAACATGCAGCGGTGTTTTCCAAGGTCGCCACCACGCTCCGGCCTTCCGCACCGTCCAGTTCCACTGCCCCTCGCCAGCCTGTGCTGAGGACAGACATCAAAAACATCGACTCAGAGGAGATCTTTGAAGCCCGCTTCAAGAAGCGTGAGTCGTCTTTAACCCGAGGCCTCCGAAAACTGACCAGGAATAAATCAGAGGAGAAATCACCAACACTGAGCCGAAAGGGAGCAGGGGGGGCGGAGGAGGTTTACAGGCCTGGGCCGAAGGGGGCACCTCTGGAAATGGTATCCAGAGGATTGCAGGAGAAATCTAAATCTGTTCAAGACTTGAGAGGAGAGGATAAGGAGCCAGGCCTTGGTCTCATCGGAAGGTTTTCCCTGCGAGCCAAGAGGTCGTCGTCAATAGACAAGAAGGGAGAGAAGCCGAAGGAAGAGAAGCCTCCGGACATTCAGGAATCCGCAGTCAACAAGAGAGTTTCCTGGGCTGTCGGTCGCAGCAAGTCTCTGGATACGAACGAGCCAAGCAGCACGAAAAGACTACAGGGGGAAAGAGAAGAAAGAAATGCCGAGTCGTCCGTTTCTGCCATGAGGCGTAAGTTTGAGTCGAAGGTGGCAGGAATGTCTGCCAAAGTGAGGACCCAGTCAGAGGAGAGGAAGGATAACGATGCTGCGGGATGCCAGAAAGATCCCAAGAGACTTACCGATTCGCCCATCACGGCCATACGACACAAGTTTGAGAGCAAAGTAGCAGGATTATCTTCCAAGATACGCAGTCAGTCTGAAGAGAGGAAGGACGATCCGGACGAAAGAAGGACGCCTCTGTTCGCTCGCCATCGCCACTCCCACTCAGAGGGACGGGGACTGAAGGGAATGGGAATCCCTGAGAACCAACTGGCTAAGCAGACAGGCACCAATGCATCCAAGGACTCGCTTGACTCGACGTCCAGCCTCCAGTCTGAAAAAGTCCCGGAGAGCGACAGGAGGTCCCGGTGGGACAGGTGGGGTTTGACCAGAAGCAGGAAAGACAAGAGCCCGTCCCAGCCTGACCTGTCATCATCCAGCCGCAAAGACGAGCAGCAGTTTATCCGAGCGGCTTCCGATTTTGCCCCCGTGTTCCACATCAAGCTGAAGGACCACGTCTTATCCGAGGGAGAACCTGCGACTCTGAGCTGCCTCCCAGCTGGAAGTCCACCTCCCAGAATTACATGGAGGAAAGGTAACCGAGCACCTGGAGGGTTACGGGTAAATTGGCGCTTTTCAGTCATTCAAGGTGTGGTGTTTTCCAGATCGGAAGCTGCTGGAGGTGGATGACAGAATGAGCCTCATATCCCACCCAGATGGCCGGCAGCTCCTTCAGATCGCCAAGTCCAACCCGAAGGATGACGGCGTTTACGAATGCGTGGCTAGCAACCCCATCGCTACTATCACCACCTCCTGCACGCTGTCAGTGGCTTGTGAGTCCCCCCCTGTCGAGCCCCCAGCTGCTCAGATGTTTTCTAAATGGAACGCTTTTTCTTAGTTTGTGGCACAGAGGGAACAAGAGGTGGGAAGTGTGACAGGATAAACGAAAGCGTCACACCAGATCAAATGAGTGGATTTCTCTTCTCTAAAGTTTCTTGGCTGCATCAGCTGTGGCGGCAACAACATTTCGATTCTCTCCAATACAACACTGATCAGTTTTTCTTTTTCTTTTTCTACTGAAGGATTTTTTTCCCGTTTATCAGACGCAATCATCTGCAGATATCAAATGTATTTGTTGCGGCTCTTGAAACACCATTAATCTCCCTCCCTGATGCCATTTGTCTCCCCCTTCATCGTGGAGCAGCTGTGCAGAAATGCTTCAGAGAGCTCATCATCAGCTCTCCTGCTCATGCAGGGCCCTAACTGCAGAGGGTTATCATCTGAAATTGGAAAATAGTACAGTTTGTGTCAACTTTTATAAAAGTCAAACCATAGCTTTTATTATTTTTTTGTTCTTGAGAAAATGGGGGAAAAAAAATCGATCAATATTGTGACTGTATATTCTCCGAATTCTCTCTTGAAGCTGTTCCCAAACGTCCAGGGACCCCAGAAGTTGCCCAGACATACAACAACACAGCCCTGGTGCTCTGGAAGCCAGCAGACACCAAGTCTCCCTGCACCTACACCCTGGACAGAAAGACAGATGGTGAGACCGGCAAATCAAAGCTCCTCATTACAATTTTGAAACTTTCACGTCAGCACTCTCTTTCTGCTGGTGCCTGTTACTGCCTCATTTACATTTAAATACAAGAATTACGGCATAAACCTCATATTATTTCAAGCCCGAGGAAGAATTTTTTCCACTTTACATTGACGACACTGCCACCTAGCGGCAAATGCGCGAAACACAACCACTGTTGCGATAGGATTATTTTACATTTTCATCCCAAAAACGATCCTAGAAATATTTTCTGAAGCACACCTTTCTACAATTCAATGTGCTCGTTTTTCCTTTGTTCTCAGGTGACTCTGACTGGATGACTGTGGCAACTGGAGTTACTGACTGTTACTACAACGTCACAGAGCTACCGCCAGGTGGCACCTTTAGGTTCCGCGTCACCTGCAGCAACAAGGCAGGACAGGGACCCGCGAGCAACAGTTCCGGACCTGTGAGCCTGGACCCGGCAGGTATTTCCAGGCACATCATTAAAAAGGCCTGAGCTGCTGTTTGAGCGTCAGGTTTTCAGCTGTGTGCCTGTTTTTCCCAGGTGGCAGAGCTTTGCCTGCCGCAACAGTGGGAAAGACACTTCCATTTCCACTGGAGCCAGTGCCTCCACCCAAACCAGTCCAGAATGCTCCTGGGACGGTAAATTCCTGTGTCTCCCCTCCAAAAAGTGGAGCCCCACCTCCGTCTAGGACGGAAGTTGCTTCGTCTGCACCTACGCAACAAAACCGGGACACTCAGCATTTCGCCGCCTCGCCCCCAATCAAAATCCCTCCACCTCTCATCACGCCCAAACCACAGAGTCCAGTCAACGTGGTGTGCCCGATGACCCAAAGCCCACCTCCTGCTGTTACCCCGCCATTAACACCAACCAAGCCTACGGTGCCCACCTACGCCCCCGTCCCCGTCACCTCCGCCTGCGTGGCCCCGACCCCCGTCATCTTCTCCCCACAGGTGCTCCAGAGCTCCAGCCTGAGCCCCTTTGCGGATGGGGTGACCACGCCCACCAAGGGGACCCCATCCGGGCGGGCCACGCCTTCCACTGGTCTGCGCCAGGGGGTTCCACAGGAAACCCTACACCTTCCTGGACGAGAAGGCCAGGTGAGGAGCACGCGTGCACGTGCAGGGCTCATCACCTGATTCACTTGTGATTTCTGGTGTCAGGGGTCGCTTCGGCGTTGTCCGAGAGTGCCGGGAAAACGCCACGGGCAAAATCTACCTGGCCAAGATCGTCCCCTACAGCCAGGAGAGCAAACAGGAGGTCCTGAAGGAGTACGAGATCCTGAAAGCCTTCACAGCGAGAAGATCATGGCGCTGCATGAAGCGTACGTGACGCCGCGCTACCTGGTGCTGGTAGCCGAGTTCTGCAGCGGCAAAGAGCTGCTTCACAGCCTCATTGACAGGTGGGAGCCAGACCTTCCTCCTGATCCAGGCTCCTCCTCCTCCTTCTCCACCTCCTGGTTCAACGGGCCAAACGTGTCTCTGTTTCTGAAAGGTTCCGCTACTCTGAGGATGACGTGGTGGGCTACCTTGTGCAGATCTTGCAGGGAGTGGAGTACCTCCACAGCCGGCGTGTCCTCCACCTGGACCTGAAGCCCGACAACATCATGGTGACCAACCTCAACACCATCAAGATCGTGGACTTTGGAAGCGCTCAGAGCTTCAACCCGCTCAGCCTCAAGCAGAAGGACGCCAGGACAGGATCCCTGGAGTACATGGGTGAGGACAGGTCCTCTGTTTCAGCCTCCTCCTGGTTTCTCTGTTGATGCTCAGCTCATTTTCTTTTCTCCACATGATCAAAGCTCCTGAGATGATCAAAGGTGAAGTGGTTGGTCCTCCTGCGGATATTTGGTCCATTGGTGTTGTTACCTACATCATGTAAGAGAAGGCTGATGTATGGGTGGAGGCGTTGAGAGAAAGAAACACCCTCAAACACCAGCTCAGATCTCCAGGTCTGAGTCCTCCTGGACCTTCTAACGTTCTTTGTTTCCGACCAGGCTCAGTGGCCGGCTGCCCTTTGAAGATCAAGATCCTCGACAGGTCGAGTCCAAAATCCTGGTGGCAAAGTTTGACCCAAGTAAACTCTACCCAAACGTGTCTCAGAGCGCCTCCGCCTTCTGCAAGAAGATGCTGAGCAGCTACCCCTGGTGAGGAGCATCTGATCCTGGACCAGCTGGTGCATTGCTGACCTTTTTGTTGCTCCTTTCAGGGCCCGCCCGGCGACCCGAGACTGCTTCGCCCAGGCCTGGCTGCAGGACTCCTACCTGATGAAGCTCAAGCGTCAGACTCTCACCTTCACCTCCAACCGGCTCAAGGAGTTCCTGGTGGAGCAACAGTCCCGCCGCTCCGAGGGCGCCACCAAGCACAAGGTGCTCCTGCGCACCTACCAGAGCTCGCCCCAGTCCCCGGGGGCCGGCTCCACGCTGCACAGCCCCGCCCCCCAGTGACACAGCGAGGAAACGCAGAAATAGATCTGCCTATCAAGCCCCAAAACAAGCGACTAACAACCATGACCACCAGGGGACACCGGAAGTTCGTCAGTTTCTCCCGCGCACCGTTTCTCCATCACACCCTGCACGTTAGCGTTTGGTTCTTGTCAATTCTGCACGAATATCCGGATGATTGCCGCTAAACGTAGCCGGAAACGCGAATGTACCATGATCGAAGCTGCTAATGTATACTTGTTTGCATTTATGAACTTTTTAAAGTCAACGCCATTTTCTTTTCTTTTAAACTGTTTACTTTTTTCATGTTAATTTATTTGCATGTGTGTGCGCTGACATTTTAAGCTCACTACGAATTAGCATCGCAAAAAAAAAAAAAGAGAGAAAAGAACAAAATAGGGAGTGTTTTTGTGATTGGTGTCAAGAGTCAAAGACTTTTAGGACGATGAGAGAATACTTTTTCTTCGGTGTAACTTGTTCCGTGGTTAAAACTGAGCCGTATCGCGGCCGAGCCGGAGCCGTCCGTGTCGTAGGTTTTTACATTTTTATCGGAAATGTGACAAACTGGTGAATCTCTGTGGTCCTGAACGTCAGTCTTTGGGGTTAATGGGATCATCCAGTCAGTGCCTAAATGTCTCCAATTGAGGACTTCTGTGGATAGCAGCGTCTAGGTTCTTCGGAACACGTCTTCACAGCACACGCAGAACTCGTAACAGTCGTCTGGTGTCACATTTTGATTTTTGTATCAAGTCGGACCGTTGAGGATTTGTAAATGTACCAATTTGCGGTGTTTTTATGTGGGAAATGTTTTTATGAGCTAGTATGTAATAAACCGTTGATACATCTGATCGCAGTGGTCTGTTCCCCCTTTTTAATAAAGTTTTTTATTTGATACCACATTAGGGAAAAAAAAGGGTTTATGAGACATGGAGTCATTTATTTTTATTTGAAGGTAAAGTGCCTTTAAAGGGGGCAGGGGTTATCAGAAACTGATTTTTGTCTGTTATAAAACACCTTTATTATGAGATAGTCTGCGGTCATCAACGTCAGGTGTGATGGATCCACTTGGTTTCACTCAGGTGTGACGTTTCCAGACCACCACTGGTTCATCAACAGCCAGCACTAACCTTGGTTATTTCTTTTAAACTCAACGGAATAAACAATCACCGATTATTGGATTATTTCTGGGAGGAGGTGAGTCTGCGACTTTAACCTATCTGATCGCTTAGCAGTCTGATATTTCTCTGTCAATTCATAATCCACGTCTTTCTTTTAAAGACGCACATAAACGACAACAGTTAGGTGTACAGTAATTATTAACTTTCATTGGTCAAATTACCGGACTCTTTTAAGTGGTAAATAACTTTACGTTAATTAGTCAACTTGCGTTATTTAAATTGCAATGTCCATCAGTGATTTCTAACGATTCTAAAAATAAATCACTTTTTTATTTTTTATTTCTATTTATTATTTATTTCCACGATTTAGGAAGGGGCCAAACTTTTTGCGTCTTTTTAACTCTTGTCCCGTCCCTGCAGCGTCTGCGCAAGGTGTGTGGGGCGTCTCCACCGCTGCTGGTTGCTTTTGCGACGGTCCCTGGGCGAGTCAGTTTCAAGGGGACCCAAATTGGGCGTTTCTCTCCTTTCGCTTCTAAAAACATCCTCTGTCGAGCAATTATTTACAAACAAACTGTTAAAGCAACGCGTTCGTAATAAATAATCCAGTTGTTGGAACGTTTGCTGAGGAAAGATCGTAACAAACCTGACAAAACAGAGCTCGTCGCTCTTTCCAAACTTACGGCGTCACGAAGTTAGCTTTAGCTGCTTTGATTCAGCCGTATCGTGCTATCATTGGCCTGTGCGTGAGCTCGCGGTCACCCGTCTGTTTGTTTGAATCGACCACTTTCACGGCAGCGCAGGGTTTTATCTGTGTGGTGCACCTTTATGTCCCTTTTGCAGCTGCTGCTAACCTGTTAGCTTGGCTAACTTTTGCTCTAACTTTGCTGCGAGGTACTTTTAGGGACCGTCGTCGAAGTTTTAGACGTCGGGGGAGGGCGTAACTGTCCGCGTCCATTCCCTCACTGCGCCACTTTAAGTGAAATGGGAAGCCTTGAAACCTCCATGTTTGTATCTTGAAATCGCAAGCGCAGCCGAGCACCATATTGAAATCAAAGTTGCCTTATCCTTGACAAATGTTCAACAACTTTGACGGCTCGACTTTTTTCGGCGGCTTTGCGAGCGCTCGACGACAGCCGGAGTGAAATGGACTCGCTGTAGGCGACTTGTTGCGCCTTTTTCCGCGGCGCCTCGGCTTCGCTGCGTGTGTGTGTGTGTGTGTGTGTGAGAGAGAGAGAGAGAGTGAGTCTGTTTTTTTTTTCCGTGAGCGTAAACTTTGGTTTTAATGCAGCTCCGAGTCGCCCAACTGTCCGTAACTTTAACGCTTGAGCTCGGAACCGCGGGGCAGACGTGGCTGTGATGGACGGTCCGTCCTCAGTGATCACCCAGGTCAGCCGGGATGAGGAGCCGAGCAAAGCGGCCGCCGAGCGGGGTGAGTCTCCCTGTTTTTGTCCTACTCACGAAAACAGAAGGGGAATAAAGGAAACTCTGGCCAAGTCTGAGTGACAACCGCCGGGGAACTTGTTGGGGCAGCGCGGGCGTCGTGCCGGCTCTTCCGGCCCAGTTGGGGACTTTTCTAACTTTGGTTCGGCTCTTCTGCGAACTTTACGACGGTCGCGGCCCTTCGGCCTGTGACGAAAGCGGCGGACGTGACGTCAGAGAGGCAGACGCGCGTGTGTAGCGTTAATATTTGGAAAACTTTTGTTCATTTGTTTGCTTTTTGGGATAACTACAGTGGTTATTGCGCATCCTCTTGAATCTGTCCGCCAAAAAAGGCTCAATTATTCAAATTGACCGGTACAGGGATGATAAATGAAGAGCCTTTAATGGGACGGAGCCATATAGGCACTGGTTTTTACTGGGAAAGATGATAAAAGTGTTGTTTTTTTTTATTTTGCATCTAGTTTTTTGTCAGAAACCATGGAAAACAACAATTGAGCCCCGATCTGGACCGATTCTCTGTTCCCGGGTCAGAATCGGTTCCCTGACCAGGGACGTGCACCTTATCTTGTTATCGGTCTTTTTTTCTGTCAGTGCAGAATCTGAGCGCAGGTTACTGAGTAATCGGCTGGCCTGGCGGTCATCATCCCTGGGAAAACGCTGCCGTCAAACCTTTTTTTACTTTGTTTTTCAGTCCTGCAGCCTCCTGCCGACAGGTGTGGTCGTGCACGCTTCACGCCGTCCAATGAGGCGGCGATGTGTGGGCAGCGTGAGCCGTTGGCTGGAGGTGTCGTAAACGCGTAGTCGCGGTTACATAACGGCATCCTCATGCTTTGGTTAACGTTTCAACCGGCGGTGACCCCCAGCCGTTGCGTCACGGCACCCTGCGCTGAAACCCGGCGTTGCTGCGTCAAAGAAAGTTCAAAGGAGGTTTGTTCGCGTCTCCAGACACGAGTCCCATCAAAAGGGTCGATGTGACCTCCCCGGTTGTTATCAAACACGGTGATAAACGGACAACTGTGCTGATTGCGTTAGCCTGGCTTCGCTGCCTCTTGATTGTGTTGAGGTTTTTGGGCCAAACTGGGGTCAAAGGTTAAAAAAATACAAAGGCCGAAGAGAGCGCTGCCCCCCCTCCCCTCCACTCCTGAAAAGTCTATAAAAAGGCAGCAGGATTTTTGTCGGGTCATCATTCACCACTAATTATGGCGTTGGTAGCTTGTGTAACCTGACCTCAAACCTTGTGGCGGCATGCTCGCGTAAGAGACTGTCAGTCAGGCGGGTGTTTCCGCCTTCTTTTCCTTTAAAACGACAGATAACAACGGCTGGAGGTTCTTCCTCCATTCTTGGCCCGTTTGATTGGCTGGTTTTTGCTAGTTCTGGTCAAATCAGCGGAACTTCTCCAAGGTTTCTGGAGGATCTCTGTAGCCTGACCTTCTGAGGACCTTCCAGAGGTTTTTCCTGGAGGATGATCACGTCATTAGAGATTCAGTCAAGCACTTTTGATACTAAAATGTCCTTGTGATACACGTCACCACTCTGAGGCCATGATCACCAGTAGGTCAAACACCTTCCCGGACCAAAGCTGGTGGTCGGATAGCGAGAGGCTTCCGAGCTCATTCCCGATCCCAGCTGAGTAACAAGCAGCTTTTCAAGTTTTAGATGTGACTGGAGGTGTGCAATAATCCAAAATGGAAGCAGACAGGACGAGACGCTGTGTGGCAACAGTGATAAATGTCCAAAAGCTGTTTTTAGACATCATTTTAAGCGCTTCAGCCTCCCTTGTGAGCCGGATTTTGCCCCAATTCTTAGCTGTAATAACCTTTTTAAACCTGTCAACGTGGTTTTTTTTTTGTTGTTGTTTTTCGAGCCTGCGAACGTTATAATTCGAGGTTAACATCAGACGACTGTTTTATCTTGGTTGGAAAAACAGATGTCGGTGGGTTGTTAAACAGCGCCGACCACAACTTGAGATTCTGCTAAATTACACCCTTTAGGAACACGTGCGCGCGCGTGTGCGTCGAGAGCATAAAAACCTAGAATCTGCATTGTTTAAAGCTGCTTTTTAAATGGTGTCGATTCATCTTTTGTGAGGAAATTTGTTAAAGCAAAAAAAAGATGAAAAATGATTTAATGGTGACCTGGCGACGCGCCTCATTGTTTGTAATGATTAGCGTTTAAAAATAGTGTCTGAAGTCATCGCGAACAAATCTTTAGTGGCCTTCGTTCTTCAGCGATGAGCGTCGACGCTAACAGAGAAACGAGGGAGTGAAATAAAAAACTAACGAGTCCACGCAGAGAGCAGTGGAGTAGTTGCCTTGACAACCAGGTTGATAGTCCAGAACTGTCAGGATGCTAACGTTTCACGCAAACAAATCTCTTTAACTAACGGCAATATGGCCACTAGGTGGAGCCACTGCGCTTGTAAATACAGGTTTACTTTGGTGTGAAAGGTTCTACGTTGGCCTGTTCAAATGCAAATCTCCCACTTTGCTAAAACGCGGCGGTTTGCACCTTCCTGGGCTGATAGCAGCCCGTTTCCTCTTGTTGTTCTGGCCGGGGGCTCCGCGGGGCCACCGCAGGGTCAGGACAGGCTTGAGTTCGCCAATGTGGTAGGAGGACACGACGGAGAGGGAATGAAAGAGGCGTGAGAGATGCACAACAGAGGCCCGTGTGTTGGTAAAACAGTCACGTCTGGACACAGAGGGAGCGCGGTCGGTGCGCGGCGAGGCCCAAACAAAGTCCAGCCCCAGCAGAACCGAATCCAGCCCCACAACCCTCCAGAGTCATCACTTCTGGACTCTTCCTCCCTTTGTGTTTCCAAACCTGTCTTGGGAGTATATTTACAGACCAAATGAGTGCTGCTACTTTAGCGCGAGCTAATATGCTAAATATTTAGTTTGGCTCTTGTTTTTGGACGACGCTGACATCAGACCGGTTGTGTGGGAGCTGCTGCCGGCGGCGTTGTGTCGTTAGTCCAAAACTATGAGGAAGGCTTTGATGCAGGAATGTGAATGGAACTCTTCGGGAATGTCGATGCTGCATCTTTAGCGTTAGCTAGTTGAAAGCTCTGGTGGTCCTTGTGCGGCGCTAATTGTGAATGCTCAGCTAAGGCGCTTTTCTTGCGTCTCCCGACGCCTCTGCAGCTTTTCGCCTCACTGGCTCCTCCTCCTGCAGGTCCTTTGCCCTCGGCCTCCACCCAGAAGCCCCGCAGCAGGGGCTTTTTCTCCAGCTTCTTCTGCTGCCTGTGTCGGGACCAGCCCGAGCCCCAGCCGGTCAACAACAACGCCCCCCTGCTGGTCGAGGAGAACGGAACCGTCTCCAAGGTCCAGGTGAAGCCGCTGCTGCCTCCAGTCAAGTCGAAAGACTCCGGAAAGATCTGCGTGGTGATAGATCTGGACGAGACGCTGGTCCACAGCTCCTTCAAGGTTGCAGACTCTGTCTTCATCTGCTCCTGCGCCTCTTCGCCCATATTAACTCTTCCCGTCTTCCCGACAGCCGGTGAACAACGCAGATTTCATCATTCCAGTGGAAATAGATGGAACAGTCCACCAGGTGAGGGTCACCGCTGCTCCTCTTCTCTGGAGCCTGGTGTTTCTGCTGGGTTCTGAAGACCACGGAGATGCTCCTCATGGGTCTGGGCCTGATTCAAGTAATCCAGGATAGGTTTGTTCTGACAAGCGTAGCCTATTCTGGAAGACTTGGTTCAGGAACGCGGCCCGCAGCCACACCAGAAGATGGAGACACCCCAACGGAGCAGCGCAAAGGTTCCAGCGCCAACATTCCAGGAACCTAAAGGAGGGTCTGTCCTGCAGGTGTACGTGCTGAAGCGGCCCCACGTGGACGAGTTCCTGAAGAGGATGGGAGAGCTGTTCGAGTGCGTCCTCTTCACCGCCAGTTTAGCCAAGGTGAGAAGCTCCGCCCCCAGCCCCCCCTCCTCTCCGTTCCCCCGCTAGCGCAGCGCTGAATTAACCCAGCTGTTTGCGGCCGCAGTACGCCGACCCCGTGTCTGACCTCCTGGACAAGTGGGGGGCTTTCCGTTGCCGCCTGTTCCGCGAGTCCTGCATCTTCCACCGGGGCAATTACGTCAAGGACCTGAGCCGCCTGGGCCGCGACCTCACCAAGGTCATCATCCTGGACAACTCCCCCGCCTCATACGTGTTCCACCCCGACAACGCCGTAAGTGTGTGCTGGTGTGTGACTGCCACCTTGAACGTTTTGCAGTTTGACGATGTCGGTCTGTCGCCCAGGTGCCCGTGGCCTCGTGGTTCGACGACATGTCCGACACGGAGCTGCTGGACCTCATCCCCTTCTTCGAGAGGCTAAGCAAAGTGGACAACATCTACACTGTCCTGAAGCAACAAGGCACCGCGAGCTAACGACGCTCAGCTCCTCTTCTCGGCTCTGAACAAAAGAAAACTAAACAACACTCGCAGTAAAGTTGCCCCCACCGGCTCCCACCTAAAAAACAAAAACTGTTCCATGGCAGCCAGAACCTTTAGTCTCCAGTGACTTCTATGCGCCATCACTGCCCCTTGTGGCCAGGGGGAGAACTGCGCGAACTTTGCCCTCTCCCCCAGGAACCAGCTGATGTGAGCGGGTGGTTCAGAGTTTGAGGACATGTAGCTGGTGCCAGAGAGCCTCCGGCAGCAGACGCCCGCGCTCGCAGGCCCGGTGCCGGACGCAGTCTGACCCCAAAACATCCTGGCAACAAGCGTAAAAACGCTGTGATTGGATATTCCAGAAAGGTGACAGTGTTATTCATGTTTAAACTGTGGGCTCGCAACATTAAATAATTAGTAGTTAAATTAACTGAAATCAAATAATGGGACCAAAAAGTCCTTTTCCAGCTCCATCAATTTTAGCCTTTTGTCTAAAAATGACAAATTGAATTCTTTTATTCTTACAAATTTGGCAACGGGAATTAGATTTGAATCCAAAGGTGGCTGTTTGCTGCCACCGTCTGAAAGTGTTTTTCTCGAACAAAGAGCAGCTACTGCCTCTCCTCAGGCCACCGAGAACGATTTTAATAACAGAGCAGGAAAAAAAAAGTTTGGTTTGTTGGAAGTTTGGTTCCAAACAGGTTCAGTTTCGTCGGTACAAGAATACGTGAGGCCTGAAGTCGATGTGGTTTGGACGGATTAGTATTACACCAGAAATCCGGATCGGAAGGCAACGTCTCTCACCTCGTTTCCAGTGCAGCTACGTAGTTCAGGAGCCGGGATTAGCCAAACGGTTAGCCATTTGCTGTAAAGTCTGGTGGACCACGGCGGGACGGGGCAAGGGGGCGTGGCCTGTAGCACGTACATTCAGCTGTTTCCCCAGGTGCGTTGACAATGGTGACATTGAATGAATGGGCGGATTTGACGAAGAGCCTCGGGCTCGAGAAGGGGCGAAGCTGAAATCCACCATCTTGAGAGCTATTACTTTATTTTTCTATGTTTAACAAGTGACTGTCAATCAACAACTTCTCCTAATCTTACTGATTTGTGTCTGTCCTGGCCAGGACGGGGCCTCTGGTAGAGTGTGTGTGCTTCCTCCTTGCTGTTTTCGTGCTGGACCTGCTTGTTACCTCATCGGTAGGTCGAAAGATCCGGGCGAGAACCACCAGCAAACGTATGTCACTGTTGTCGGCACATAACCCCTCCGGTCCGTTGTTGGACCGGAATCGTGCGTTCAGTCCTGTTCATCTGACAGTATTCAAGGAACGTCGACTGCTTCCACGTCGTCGCTATCGGGTCCCGTTCACTGATACTGTACTTCCGCCACATTCAGTAGATTTGTATATTTTGTTTTGCACAGTTAATAAAGCAAACAAATGTTCATTAATATATGGAATATTCATGTTACTGTACTCATGATTGAATAGGTGTAACCTGTTGTTTTTTGTTTTTATTCTACCAAATTATATTTGATTTCCATGTAACAGCCCCCAAGTGAAAGTTGGAACAAGAATGAAATCAGTTTTACTGTTCTAAAATGAATCCCAGTGGTCCAGTTTTATTGAATGGCTTTTGTTTTTTAAGCGAATGTGGTTTGTTTAAATGTCCACGCAGGTTCCGCAGGTAATAACACAAACCGTGGATTCGTGGGGAGATTTACCCGTCACTGATGCCGCTCCTGCTGTCTCGCCGCTAGAGGGAGCCAAACACCAGTGAGTCTCTTGAAAGCTGCATTTGGTCTGCTCGGCTTTGATGTTCAAAAATTAAAGCAACACTGATGTCACAATGATAATTCACGTGTAATGGAACATTTTAGAGCCAGTAAAAAAAAAAACACAAGTCTAGTTGGTTTTTGCTTAAAAGGGGTAAAGTGACGCCATCCGGGCAGGTCGCTCTGCTGGTCCTCCGGTTTAAACAGCCTCACCACGAGGACCACTTATCACACGCGTTGATGCGTTGATGTCACTGCGGTTCAAAGGTGTTGCTTTCAAAAAGCGTGAGAACACATTGGTGGGTCTTGTGCGTTCGGTCCATTAGTCGTCTCTCGGTGGAGTCCAGGAGTCTCCTGGTGCCTCTTCACGCTCCTCACGCTGCTTTTTATTTCATTATTTCATTGTCACAAAACAGCTTTTGTTGATGTTTATTAATGGCTTTTTAAGTTAGAATCTAAACACCAGAAAATATAAATACTGAGTATAAAACACAATCCTTTGGTTTGAATCTTGATTAAAAATGTAATTTGAAAGAAATCTGGGACAATGTAAAAAAAAAACCACCCCCTCTTTTCACACTCTCGCTCTACTTGACAGTGAGCGAGGCGCTGCTCCTGGCTTTGCCCAAGGTGAACTTCACCACGCCGCTCATGTCCGTGCTGGTGCTTTTCAGCCTGAGTTTGTAGGTGGTGCCGTGGTTCTCCAGGTGCACCCAAGGTCCCGGCTGGAGGTTCTCCCCGTTGAGAGTCCAGACCGGAGGCTTGTTGATGGCCACAGAAACCTGGCACTGGAACGATGCTGCGTCAGGCTCGGTGACCTCCAGGTCTTCGAGGTGTTTCACCACGACGAGAGCTTGAGCTGCAGAAAACACCAAACGCAGCTAAGAAACGTTCAGGACAAAGGTGAGCCCCTTTACCTAGCATGCTAACATCTGTCAAAAAAGTGGGGCCAAACATCATCCATCTCTAGTTAGACCAAGTTACAGGCTGTCTCTGGCAATTGTTTTTATTTGGTTTCTGTAGCCTTTCAGGAAAATGAATTGCCCTCAGCGTTATCACGTTGGCTGCCCCTGGACTGAAGGGCATCTCCACTAACCTACCTTCCACCATGAGTTTAGCTTTGGACGTGTGCTCCCCGACCTCCACGCTATAGGTACCCTCATCCTCGACAGCCACCTCCTGGATGACCAGCTTCAGTGAGCAGCCATCATCCAGGATCTCCACCCGGTCTGAGGGAACCACCTCCTTCCCATCCTTGTACCAGGTGGCGCAACAGCGAGCAGAAGAAACTGTGCATTCGAGAATGACTCGATGTTTCTCCAGAGCCGTCCGATCTCGCAGCGGCTTTACGATAGAAACGGGCAGCTCTAAAACCAGGAGCAAATCCGTTAACGTGGACTGGACTCTGAAGGTGGTTTTCAGGTGCCACGTCGGACCTACCTTCTACTTCAAGGTACGCGATGGATTCAACATCCCGAGCCGTAAAGCGGATTTCCCCAGCATCCTCAGCTTTGACGTTACACATCAGGAGAAAGTGTTTGGTCCCTGAAAGAGTCCCACACATTTTAGAAGCCATTATCTTTTCATTTTAACTGAAATGTTTCCAGTGATCAGAAGGTTAGATTCTGTCGTGGCGCTTCGATGACTGATGAGGAATTTGACCCCACTCGTCCTCTGACCTTCACTGCGGATCTTGATGGTGCTGGAGGGTCGGATCTTGTGGCCGTCCTTGTACCACTCCCCAGCAACCTCCTCCAGGGAGACCTCGCACATGAAAACGGCGTTCTGGTCCTCTTGGATGTAAAGGTCCTCCAGATCCTGCATGATCTCCAACTTGTGCTCTGTGATGTAAGTAAGAAAGAAACCAGCCTGTAGGTGGAGGTGAAGCAACCCCACCTAAATGGTGGAGACTTACCATAAACCTCCAGCGTACATGAGGTGTTCATTTCCCCTGTGTCACATGTGTAGGTGCCCGAGTCAGCGCGGGAACACTGCATGATCTGGCAGAACCTCTTCCGGCCCGTGGAGTAGATGCGGCAGTTCTTTCCTGGCCTCAGCTCTGCTCCATTCTGAGCCGAAGGAAAAAACCCAGGTAATTGTCACGAGTTTAAACGGTCTCCTAAGCCTAACGGACACTTGCGAGTGTAGCGCTGTTGCGGGGTTTTGTTACCTTAAACCACCTGACTTCGATGATTTGTCTAGAGAATTCGCACTCGAGCGTAGCTGGAAAGTCCTCTTCAACGCGGATGTCGGACAGTGTTTTCAGGATAGACACCGGAGTCTCTGGAAAGTTTCAGAAATCCAAACAGTTCAGCTCCAGTCCAGATTTGAACATAAACACCACCCCCACACATCTAAGACAGGATTTACCTCTGACAGTCAGCCGGGCGGTGGTGCGTACCCCTTCGGCTGAGAAGACAACACTGCCCGTGTCTTCGAGGGTGAGGTTGGACAGTGTGAGGCTGTGGACCCGTCCATTGGTGCTCACCCTCCACTGGTTGTTGGGCTTCACCCTGATGCCGTCTTTCTGCCAAATTCCCTCCACGTCCGTGTGAGAGAGCTCCACTTCAAAGGAGGCCGTCTCCCGTTCATAGGTTTCCTGGTCGGTCAGGGCTTTACGGATGCAGATTTTACGGGCTGGAATGGATGAGATTAGACAAAAATTCATCTTCACTTTAAATTGTTGAGTTTCGGATGTCCCCAAAAATGGTGATTTAGGTTGGATTTTTTGTAGCTAGCAGTTTGTGCTGATGGAATGTTCAGTCGCGTTGGACAGACTTTGGCGCCACCTACTTACGCTCTACGTTGAGTTTGACCTGTGTCCGGTCGTGCAGAGTCTCGCAGCGATAGGTTCCCCTGTCTGATATAGTCAGGTTGTGGATGGTCAGACGCCTGGTGCAGCCGTTCTGGGCCAGCGTGTGCCGGGGTCCGGGTTGGATGACCACTCCTTGCCTCATCCACTGGACCTCGCCTGTCTCGATGCTGATCTCTGTCTCTAAGGTCGCTTCGCCAAACTCTTCCGCCATGACAGCGTCAGTTTTCTTTGTAAACATCACCTGCGCCTCTGGAAAAAGGGAGACCACTGAAATGTATTCTTGTGACAAAATTCCTTTCTAGTCGAGGACTGAAAGAACATCGGACTCTAATGATTGTAGATCTTTTCTTACCCTGAACTTTCAGGATGGCTTTGCTTATCTGCCCCTCTGCTTCTGCTGTAATCTTCGAACAGTCCAACATCTGGCACTTCTTGATGACCAAGGTGTGACACAGGCCATTCTGGGTTGCCTGGTAACGATCTCCAAGGGCAATGGGTTCATTGTCCATGAGCCAGACCAAGTGGACGTCATCAGGTGAAACGACACACTTGAATGTAGCATCTTCTCCTTCCAGCACAGTCGTGTTGTGGAGCTCTGTGAGGAATTCCACCACTCGAGGCACTTGAGGGACATGGAAAACCCCATTAGCTTGCTAGCCCATGCTCTGGAAATCCCACCTGGCACACTCACACTCTACTCTAAGTCTGGCCACGGTTCGGTCGTCCTTGGACTCGCAGCTGTACTCGCCAGCATCCTCTCTGGTTAAACGATGAATGGTCAAGCTTCGCTCTGCTCCATCCGCACGAATGGAGAACCTCCTGCTCGGCGCCACCTCCACCCCGTTTCTCAACCACTGAACATCTGCTTTTGGCCTGCACACCTCACAGCGAAGGGTCACCATTCCATTAGCATGAGCAACTGTGTCTTGAAGTGGCCTCACGAACTTGATTCTCATTTCTGCAACGCAAACCAATGCGGTTCGTTTCTGTCCAAATGTAGCAGCAAACGACAACAACATCGCACAAAACGAAGGAGAAAAGTGTCCACCTTTTACAAGCAAGCTGAAGTGGATCTGGTCTGTGTTGATGTCGCAGATGTACTCGCCAGCATCAGAGCGCTTCAAGGGGTCGATGGTAAAGGTGCGCTTGTGGCCCTCCATTCGCGCTTGGAAACGCTCACCTTCAGCAGCCGTCCAGGCTTTCAGCCAGCGCACAATCGCGCTTTCTTTGGACACATAAGTTGTCAAGGTCACACTCTCTGCTTCGTAGCCCGTCACGACGACGTCATCTTCTCTGTTCAGGAAGGTAACTGGTGGCTCTAAAAGTTAAAGAAACCCACCAAGTCAGAACCGCAGTGTGTAAAACCTGAGCGATGTCGCTATGTCGTGATTAACCTTGGATCCTAACGACACAGATCATCTTGTCATCAACGGCATCACACACGTATTTGCCGGAATCGGAAGACTGGACGTTGGAGACCATGATTTTCCTGAGTGTGCCGTAGCTCTGGATGGAAGTTCGGGAGTCGCCGGTGAGCAGTCTGTCGTTGCAGTACCACCGTACAGGAGCGTTGAGCCGGGACACCTCGCAGGCCAGGATGAGGTCGTCTCCCGCCATCATGTCCTGGTATTCCTGATCGTTTGAGTTGCCCACGATTCTAACCGGGGGCTCTGATGCCCAGAGGACACAAGAATGAGCCATTATCTACTGTCTACATGGATGCCATCAGGTGCATCTACCTTCCACTGTAACGTCAAAGCTGATGTTGTCATCTTTGGCGTCCAGGAAGTATTTTCCTGAATCCTCCAGCCCTGCGTTGAGAATGACCAGCGAACAGAAGGCACCTTCTTCCTCCTCACAGTACCTTTCATCTCCCTCAACAGAGCTGTTGTTTTTGTACCACTTTGCACCAACATTAGCCCTGGAGAGCTCACACTCCAGCACGATGTCATCAGATACCAGGAATCTGAGCTCTGTCTCCATCTCCGACTTCCTCAGGATCTTCACAGGGGGCTCTGATGAGGCGAGAGGACCTTGTGAGGATCAAAGCGCGACACCAATCTTCTCCAGGGTTCTTACCTGTGACCGTAACGTGGAAATCCATCTTGTCATCGATGACATCACAGCTATATTTTCCAGAGTCTTCAGGACTTGGGGAATGGATGGTCAGACGATGGATGACGCCATCCGTTGTCATGGTAACATTACCGCTCTCCACCATTTCACTTCCGTTCAGCCACCACTTGACTACAGCATTTGGCCGGGACACCTCCGTCTCCAGGACGATCGGTTCGCCTGCATGACTATCGAGTTTCTCAGGCATGTTTTGTGGACGAGAAAGCTTCACCGGCGGCTCTACGGTTAAAAAAAAAGACATGGTAAAGGCGGAAACCAAAAGAGGCACGCTATCAAACTTGTTACCTCGGAACCTTCTCACCTGTGACTGTAACCATGAAAGCCACAGAATCGTCTTCGGTGTCACAGGCGTACTCTCCCGTGTCGTCCACGGTGGTTACCGGAATAATCAGTCGACGCTGAGCTCCATCTGCCTCCAGTCTCAAACTAGGACCCTCCTTGACCTCCAGACCGTCTCTGAACCACCGGACAGGAGCCTCCACCTTGGAGATCTCACAGCTGAGCTCCAGCCTCTCAGGAGCCACATGTGTGAGCTCCAACTCTGACTCACTTGGAGAAATGATCCTGACTGGTGGATCTGATGGAGGAGGAGGACACTTGGAAACACGTCTGTCACGTTTTCATCTCGAGTCGTGATTAAATTTAGATTTTACCCTTAACCGTGAGCTGGAAAAAGACCGAATCTCCATCGCTTTCGCAGACATACTCTCCTCCGTCGTTCACGGTGCCGGTTAGGATGCTCAGCCTCCTGTAAGGACCCTCGGATATCAGCTGGAGGTTGGGGCTCTCCTCCACCGGCTGGCCATCCTTGTACCACCGCACCTTTCCGCTGGAACGGGACAGCTCGCACTGTAGGTGGATGTCCTCTGAGACGTAGCGCTCCATCACAACATCATCCTTGGGTTCCACAATCATCACGGGAGGTTCTGTGTTTGAAGAAGCAACGTTTCCACCTTTAATCCGGAAGAAGATGAAGATCAGGTCAGACGTCTGTCTGTACCTCTGATGTTGACGCTAAACTCCATGCTGTTGTTTCCTGCCCAGCAGGTGTAGGAACCAGCATCTGAGGTATCTGCCGAGCGTATGATGAGTCTCCTCATGGTTCCGTCAGCCTGCAGAGTGACGTTCTCGCTGGGATGGATCTCACAACCATCCTTATACCTGTCACCACACACAGCAGCAAAAAGCCCTTTTTACCTCTAAGCTCAGACACAAGGTCAAAGCACTGACGCGAGAGGAGCTGAGGTAATAGCTGTGATCCCATGATCTTCCAGCAGGGTCTCACCATGTGACTTCAGCATCTTCTGCAGAGACATGGCACAGTAGCACGACTGGGTCCAGCTCCATGCTGCTCTTGTGCAGCTCCTCTTCTGGGACTGGACAGAACTCTACCGGTGGTCCTGGACGGAGTGATATCAGATAACAGGGAACGATGTTAGGGAATGATGTTTGGAGTAAAGTCATGGAGAGCTGCAGGCTGGGTAAGTTGATGGTAACAAATATTAACCTGCAACTTCCACGTTGTATCTGATGATGTCTCCTGATGTCTCACACGTATAAACCCCAGCGTGAGACGCATCGGCTGATTGGATCACCACCCTCCTCATCTTCCCCTCTGATTGGATGTTCAGGTCGTCAGTCATCAGGAGCTCTTTGCCGTCTTTGAACCAGGAGACCTGAGCGAAGGGGTGGGACACTTCGCAGTAGAGGACGATGGCGTCGCCGGTTTCTACCCTCTTGTTGCCGTCTGTGTCCGACAAAGGACTGAACTTTACCTCCACGGCTGCAGATAAATGACACCAATTAATCCCTGAATATTGGTTGTTTGGGTCTAGAACCTGGAAGGTTCCACCTACGCCTGACGTGGAGCGGGGCAGAGTCGCGAACTCCGTTGGCGATAAACGTGACCTCCGCTTTATCCTCGCTCATGTGAGTTTGATGGATCACCAGCGAGTGCTTCGTGTGGCGCTGCTCTATCGAGAAGCGCCCGCCGGGCTGCAGCTGAGCGCTGTTCAGGAACCAGGTTCCAGCCATGGTGGTAGACAGCTGGATGGAGAAGTGGGCGTCTTCTCCTTCGGCAACTTCACAGCTTTTGAGGCAGTTTTGAATCTTGGGCCCGGGGACTAAATGGGAATAATGGAATTAGAAGTGAAGATCCCAACAACCGCAGCAATCACGACTGCGGCAGGTGTCTCCGGATCTGAAACGTGGGTTCCTCACCCAAATGGACAACTTTGGGAAACTCAACATGGCCGCTTCTCCCGTATTTGTTGATGCAGCAGACTCTGAAACGGTAGTTGCCTTCGCACTGCACGCCGTCACCGGTGACCTCAGCAGACGTGGCGGTCTCCGAGGTGAAACACTTGAGCCATTCTTGAGAACCCACTTCCTGCATCTCCACGACAAAGATGGATCGGGTGGAGGTCGGACTGTTCGGAGCCGGGGCCCAGGCGAGCAGGGCGCTGTTGGGTCGGTCCACGTCCATCGTGGCTTCTGCTGGACAGATGGGTGGACAGTGCCTCGAGGCTGAAAGGAGGAAGAAGAAAGCATCCTTTTAATCCCAGAACCTAGGTGAGGATCATGGAACATCTTCTGGACGCACCTCTGACTTTGAGACGCGATGAAGTCCTGGACCGTCCTGCTACAAACGTCACCACCCCCGAGTCTCGATGGGCCACGTTGACAAACACCAGGATGTGAGTTTTGCCAAAAGATTTGAGGATCACCTGGTGCATCTCGTGTAGCTGCAGGCCATCCTTGAACCAGTGGATCTCCTCCTCGTCGTTTTCCACCTCCACACAGAACATGGCGTTCTCGCCCTCCATGACCTCCAGCTTCCGCGGAAGTTTCCGGACGATCGGCCCTGCAAGTTAGGGCGAAAAGAGAGAGTTGGTGAACCTGAGGGCCGGAAACGAAACACGAAGACAAGTGAAAAGTGAGTTGAATGAAATGAAAAATCGGTCTTTTTCAAGAAGGGTGACCTTTGACCTGCCTTTGACAGTCAGCTCCGCGATGCTCTTGGCTCCATCCGGAATCTCGCACAGATAAACCCCATCGTCGTCGGCGGCGACGTCACGGATGGTCAGTCTTCTCCTGGTTCCTTTTTGCTCCATCCCGTATTTAGTGCCGGGCATCAACCGCTGGTCCTCCAGGTACCAGGCAGCCGGGACCGACTCGTCAGGTACGTCACACTCCAGCACGGCAACGTCTCTTTCTCTCACCTCGACGTCTTTCAAGGGTCGCCTGAACTTTCCAGCCGAGCCTGGGGAGATTCAAGGAAGGAGATGAGCAAGCAAATTATTTATACCATAAAAAAAAAAAAGTACCGCGGCAGGAAAAGCATAATGAGTCACAGATAAGCTGTTTAGAGATAAACACAGCTAAAAACTAAGAATTGTGGCTTTATTGTCACATTTGTTGGTATACTTATACATCTACATGTATCTCAAGTATTAAGGTTTGACCAGAGATTCTTGTTTACTGTGCACAACTGCTTGTGAAAACCCTCGGTACCACCCGGAAGATTTTTGGCCCTAACGGCTCAGGACATCATCATCATGAGCTGCTTTAGAAGCAAACATTCCAGCACTGTGGAGGAGCCATTCGTCGGAAGAGCAAGTGCAGGTCAAATGTTTTTCCGGTGGAGCTGAGTGGCGACATCCTTTACCCACTCATCACCTTCCTCTCCCTGCTTGTGAGGTGTTTGCCAGGATAGTTAAGGTGCAAACACCCACCAACAGCTGCAGTTTGGGGTTTGTTCTAACAGCTGTGCTTGATATATACTCCTCTTTTCAACTTTATGTCGGTTTTTCCCGGAAGCTTTTCCTACCTTTGACGGACAGGTGCACAGCGCTGAGCGTGTTTCCCAGAGCGTTTGATGCCGCGCACACGTACAGTCCCGTGTCCTTTTCCTTGCAGTAGAGGACCTTCAGCGTGTAGTAGCCTTCCCTGTCTTCAAATATCAGGTGGCGCCTGCCGGCCTCCAGGGGAACGCCATCCTTCTTCCAAACGATCTCCGGTTTGGGTTTTCCGGTCACAAAACAGCGGAATTTGGCGTGTTTCCCCTCTGCCACTGCAAACTTTTTAGCTTTGGAAACATCCACAGGCGGTTCCAGAGCCGCCTTGTGGCTCCTGTGCTTCGGCAATAGGCGGCTGGTGCTTTGGCCACCAGAGGACATGTTGCTGGCCCCCCGCTCTGGCACTGCTTCAACGAGCAGGACGGCCCCCGCCAAAGCCTCGCCGTGGCAGTTGGTGGCCCTGCAGGTGTAGACGCCTTTGTCAGGCATGCGAGTCCTGTAGATCCTCAGCTGGAACCAGCCGCCGTCTTGCTCGCTGATGCTGAAGTGGGCGCTCTCGAAGATGTCGTTGAGCTTTTTCCCGTCTTTCTCCCACCCCACCTCCGGCAGGGGCGTCCCCCACAGCTTGCAGGAGAAGTAGGCGTCTTCTCCTCGATCCACACGCAGCGAGAGCGGCTTGATGAGGAATCGGGGTTTGTCATCGGAGGACGTATCGTTTGCGTCTCCATTCAGACTCAGTCCGTTCTCTTCTCCGCATGCACCATTTTGCAGGGCGCTGTAGCCGTTCCCAGGTTCCTCCATCAGCTCCTTGACCTCTGGTTGCCTTACCTCCTGTGTCAGGGCCTCTCCTTCCACTTTGAGGGATGCTGCTGCGTAAGTTTCACCAATGCTATTTTTGGCCTTGCAGATATACTGGCCGGCGTCCTGCGCAGTCACCCCTGCGATCGCCAGCAGGTACGCTTTCCCCTCCTCTGAGAGCACGTAGCGTCCCCCTGACACGATCTGGACGTTTTTACGCTCCCAGATCACGTCGGGGCGAGGATCCCCATCAATGAGGCACCTCAGGGTGGCGTCTGAACCGCACCGTGCTAACACAGGCCGTGGGTAGCCCAAAACACGAGGAGCTCCTCCAAAAATATCCATGACGGCGTCACTGGCTGGTCTTTGTTGAGGGGGGTCGCGTCAGTCTGAGCCTGTAATGTTTGATGAAACAACTGAAGGAGGAAGAAACAGAAATGAGACTAAGTGCAAACAGCTGAGCAGAGCTGTTCCAGAGAACCCAGGCTTTTAAAGCTCAATCAAAGCGAATTAGCTAACTTTACAGCTATACATGTGTAATCACTCTTGACCCTGACCCTCTCCTGGAGAACAAAACAGCTGCTAGCAAGTTGGTTTAAAACATAAGATTACACTTAGTGGAATGAAATCCTATAAATTGTGCATCAGATAGATTAAAACAATTTCTGAAATGTTAGTTTAACCGTTAAAGTTGCCTGACAGCCGGTGTTGAAACTCACTGGGTTTATTTATAAAAACGTCCAAAAAAAGCAGCCACAGATGGCCCAGCGCACTGATAGCATTAGCATGTGTGTACGGACTGCATGTAGCTTCTCAGCTGTGTCCTTTCTCCTTTAAATTGTTGTATTATATGGAATTATTCACCAAACACGTTTAGCACGCTAACAGGCATGCGCTTGTTCTTGGATGCAACCGTTTGCTGCCGCCATGACGCCGCTTTTGTGCTGCCTAAAAACAGTTTGTGAAGTTTTGCTTGAGGATTCTGTCAGACGTTCCTGGTTGATACAAAGAGACTCTTACCACCTTTTCTAGCGTCTTTTAAACGTTCCTCTCTTCATTTTAGGCGGGAATAATTTTTAGCTCCTCGGTCTCTCGGTTCGGTTGTTCGGAGCGGCTCTCTGGTGCCACAAAGATCCGATTATTCCACCTCCTGGTTGCAGGTGACAGAGAGGAAATGGCCCTGGTTTGTACGTCCGCCCGGGGTCTGTCAGGGTCCCACAGAGAGCTGAAACATGGGGGTGGGGCCGAGATGCCTCAGCAGCTGCCGCCGCCGCCGTGAGCCGTCCCCTAAAAATAACGGAAGCTTGGATGACAGCGAGACAG
>CAAE01014555.1:0-44445 GCA_000180735.1 Tetraodon nigroviridis
TTCGTTATCCGAAAGATAGACGTGGGGAGGCCTTGCTTCTGGCTGGTTTTGACAGGAGTGGAGCTGTAGCATGAAGATGGACGGTTGGCCAGTCTGCCTCCAGACATGTCTAACCAGGATCTACCAAAAACACGACATTAACAAATGAGTTTCTGCTAAGTAATGCTTAAACGAATCATAAAGCTTCTCGGTGGTCTGTTAGACAGTTACAGAAATTTAAGTTTTGACATATTATTTGATTCAAGTTAGCAAAGTTCAGTTGTGGTTAGCAACATTGTAGCTAATGTTAGCAGAGTAGCGGGGCTAACCGAGGTAATTATTCATGCGATAAACTTTTAATGTTGCTGCCGTTAACTGCTATGTTTGCTAACTATACGGTGCAGAAATACGACCTAGTCTGCTGTTTTTGCTTTTGAAATTACTTTACTTTTTTGTCTGTCCGTAGTAAAGAGTAGTCCGGGCGCCTGTTCCTGTTTACCGGCTGTAACCAAGCGCAGAATGATTTCCCATGATGCACCGCGGCCCACCGACGCCGTATCCACGGCGACGTCTGACGCTTTCCTGGTAAAAGGTACGTTATGGTCCAAATCACAACTTAAACATTTCAGTGAAAGCTGCTTCATTCCTGTTTTCTGTCTAAATCTGCCAAATCTTTTGCCGACTTTAAGGAAGCTTCGCTGCCTTAAAATAACTTAGTTTTTGTATTCTTCAAGTATGTTTGACTGTTATGTAACCTATTTTTGGCTATGACCCAGTTGAAGTTGCACTCTGTCTCACTCCCTTTTCACGTTATCGGTCTAATTATCAGCAGGCTCTCAAAAATGCAGCCATACACTGAAGAGCTGCTGTCACACCCCAGTGTCACATTTTGTGAGTCTTTGCAATAACGTGCACTAGTGAATTATTTCATGCCCAGTTGTTTGTGTCTAATGATTTTACCATGTTTTTTTTAGAGATTTAGTATGGGGGGGGTCTTTCATCAGTGGGAAAAGTAATACTGTTCATGTGTTACTCGTATTTAGATGTCAGTGTGTTAACAGCAAGACAATTTTACCAACTCTAGGTTACTACTCTTACTATCATTTAAAATTCTTCCCTATAACATCACAGCACATTTTTCTTCCATTAAGTCATAATTGTAAGAATAATTGTCACATTTGTGGCTGTTGACTATCTGGGATGCTGCTGGTTCCATTTATCATGTCTGCTGCATATAATTTTGCATAATGTGTTACCTGTGAACCCTGTGGAGCGCTGAGGTGCCCAGGAAGGAGATCAGCTACCAGCACGTGCAGATTGCAGGTGGGTGTGTCCATCCTACGTGTCTGCAGACTCACACCAAAGTGAGAAATTCCAGCTAGCCCCGGCTGGCGCTATCCTAGATGGTCACTTCGAGCTCTCTGTAGTCCAGTCGTGCGTTTAGCAGAACAGACAGCTCACTGTTCAGGTATTATGGGATCAAGAGAGTTTCAGAGACTGTTGGGAGGCAGAATCCCTTCTCGTCGACCCTCCAGGAGCTCAAGTCCTGACCTGGGACCACCAAGAAAGTCTCGCAAAAAGCTCCAAGTGATCGTCTGTGTCCTCCTTGTGGAACTATGCGAAAGATTCACTTTCTTTGGGATTGTGTGCAACATGATTCTCTTCTGCACTGTGAAACTGGGCTACAGTAACTACCTGGCCGCAACAGTCAACCTGTGCTTTGTAGGAGCCAGCACCCTGACTCCCGTTCTGGTCGGCTGGTTTGCTGATACTTGTTTGGGAAGGACCAAAGTGCTCTACTTGTGTGCTTTTCTACATTTCTTTGGTAAATACTTCACTTTTTCCACACCAGGTGTTGTGTTTTTGATCTCTAGCTTCGTCTTCATCCTGTCTCAGGTACAGCCATGCTTCCCGTGGTGGCATTCCCATTCGAAGATTTCTACATCGACACCCATCACATAACGCACCTCCTGGAACGGAGAGAGCAGCAGATGTTGTTCTACCTTGGCCTCCTGGCTGCTGCGCTGGGCATCGGCGGCATTCGTGCCGTCCTGTGTCCGATGGGAGCCTACAGCCTGCAGGGCTACAATCAACATCGGCTCCTGTCCTTCTTCAACTGGTAGGAGAAACCGATGCGTAAAAGCATCCAGGAGACAATGTTTAAAAATATGAATCCATCTTTTTTTATATAAACATTGAAAGTAAATTATTTTTGTTCTGTTTAGGTTCTACTGGTTGGTTAACCTGAACTCCACAGTGGTTTTTCTGGGTATTGCTTACATCCAGCAGTCTGTGGCCAAAAACCTGGGCTTTCTTATTCCGTTCACCTCAGTGCTGCTGGCTCTGATAGCCATACACATGATGCGGAACAAACTCACCTACAAACCTGGGAAAGGTAGAGGACGTTCAAGTGTGAACCTGTGATGACTGGTGCAGAAATAATGACTTATTCATGTTCTCTCTCAGTGGGGTCGTTGCTGACCACGCTGGGAGTCTTTCTGAACTCGCTCAGGATGTGCTGCTTCCACCGCCGCCACCTGAGTGGGGATGTAGCATCCTGGCTTGACCGAGCCAAGGAAAATAACGGTGGTCGTTACACCGAAACGCATGTAGAAAACGTCAAAGTCCTGGCCAAACTCTTCCCTCTTTACAGCCTTCAGCTGCTGTACAGAGTCTGCATCACACAGGCAGGTGGTTGGAGGTTTTCTGCTTAGGCTACAGGAGTCACGTCCTCTCTAAACGCCAGTTTCCTGCAGATCCCCTCTGGTTACTACATACAGACAATGAACTCCAACCTTCACCTGAATGACCTGCTGCTACCGATGGGCGTCATGAACGTGATCAGCATCCTCCCTCTCCTCCTCCTGGCCCCACTGATGGAGCTGGTGACCACTTGCTACCTCTCCATGCAGAAAACTCCTTTGGTACCTTCCAAAGTCATCGGTAAGCTTTCTTTTTCCACCATTTCACTCCTGCGCGCTCCTACTGATGCACATACGATGCGAATGTCTAAAAGATTTTGTCTTTCTCACTCTTCTTTTCCTGTACCCTCCTTTTTCCACTTCTGTAATTGTTCCACAGCCCCCTCTCTCATCACCCCTCCCTGTCCATCATCCTTTTGCAGCTATAGGCCACGTGTGTGCCACTCTCTCAGTGCTGCTGGCAGCTCTGTCTGAGCTGCAGAGGAAGTCGTACCCTCTGGTGGAGCAGACTCTCTCAGGAAAGGTGCTGAAAGTTTCTTCCATGCCATGTTTCCAGTCGCGCCCCAGTACATCCTTCTGGGCCTGGCCGAGGCTCTTGTCACCCCTGCATGTGAGCATCGGAAGCCTAAATTGCCCCAGGGTCCATCCTGCTTTAGAAATCTCATAGGGACATAAATAAAGATACATTTTTCAACATCGGGCGTTGAGTGGTAAACGGATCTGGTGTTTATGTCACTTCTTTTCTGGCAGGTTCCCTCATTTCTTTCCAGATGACCCCGACTCACCTGAGAGGGATCTCCCTGCACTTTCTCACTCTGTCCTATGGAGGCGGCTGCTTTCTTGGAGCTTTTATCATTCAGCTACTTTACCTCCTCTCTGCAGGTACATTCACATACATTTACTCTGCTTTTTGCCCTTTCTGTTATTCAAAGATCTTCTTTACTTCGGGTTTTTATAGTAACAATATTTTTTAATAAATCTTGCAACAGGTTAACTATTAATCTTGTTTTATTTATATTATATTATACTTGTACTTATTATACTTGTTACTCTGTTAACCCAAAATGTGATTAACGTTCGTACTGTAACTGTCAGAATAAAACCTGTATCCAACCACCACAGGGAACTTCTATCCTGACATACTGCATGATGGGAACCTGGAGAGATTCTTCTTCCTTCTGACCATCCTCATGGCTCTAAACTCTCTGGCATATTGGAGAATCTCTTACAGGTGGAGTTGGGCTGTAGTCCTGGCGTTAGTTGTGGACAGTAAACATTTCTTCATTCCAAATATTCTCCTGCTGTTGTCCAGATACGTTGACCTGAGCGTGCAGAGTAAAACTCCGACCATCCTGCTGTCCGAGAAGCTGCTGCATCACCAGTCCAGCGTGCGCTTCTATAACACTCTGGATCACTCCTACACCAACGCCTCGATTGAAACGATGTCATGACAACCTTTATTTTTGACCCTCAGCAGTGCTGGCACTGCATGAACTGTCAAAGCCCTGTGTGTTTGGCTCTTTGGACACTTATTTTATTTGTTAGTGAAATATTCTTACAGGAGAATGTGAATATGACTACATAAATCTAACTATGAATGCAGTATTCAAAAGCATGGCCTTTTATTGCAATATTTTATCAAAAATAAATGTTATGCTTAACATAAGGGTACAGTAGCAGCACACACAAAGAAATAGGAAATAAGAGACATGAATACACTGTGTCAGCTAGTCTTTCTCTCACAGATGTTCTACTCAGTTTTTGACATTTATATTATTTTAGCCAGCTCGCAATATTTGCATTTTTTCCAACTGGGCAAAATTCACACCGAGTAATCGTCTAATCATCTAAGCTGCAGGCAACGTTGAAAGTGAGCCCGGATCTTCTTTATTGTCTTACCTAACGGAAGCTCCTCTGGAGACCATAAATCCAGGACACAGAGGCTGGCAGAACGTGGTTTGAACTTTGTAAAGAAGCATCATTTAACCAGGGTCTGCAGAAAGAGAAAAGGAAAAGTTTAAACTCGTTTAAACTGAGTTCTTTGGTTGCCATGGATACGATACGGCGTCCCGTCTTCAGTCTGAAGGCGGCTGTGATCTTCACTGCCCGATCTGCACCCGGAACTCGAGCTGCGCCAATCACATATTTGCGCATGCGCTAATATACGATCTGTCTGTTACGTGTATGTTTAACATGCCAATTCGCTATTTTGAGTGTCAAAAATATATATAAAATAATGGAAAATCTATATCTGCCCTGCAGTTTTACTTAAAATACTGTCGTTTGTCTTGCTCATTGTCTTGATTTTAATAAAGTTTGTGGCTCTTTAGTTGGCGCATGCGCAGAGGTGATAAGGCATGCATGAGTTCCGGGTGCAGATCGGGTATTGACATGGTGTTCAACAGGGAGCGTTTGGTACAATGGAACTGCCAGAAACCTTCAGGAAACCATTGGAGTACATTTCTCGGAACGTTTTATTTGACCAGACTCGTCCTTTTGTTCCAGAAAATGACACGTTAATGCCACACGGTAAAGTAATTCAGCGTGTTGCTAATGGGCAAGCTAGCGTTAGCAGCGAAGGGGGCAGTTTGGAAGAGCTGGTAAAATAAAGGGTTTGCGGTGGATGTTTCTGTTTTACACTCGGTCCGTGTGTGCCAAACCGTCTCGTTTTTCATCACAGATAAGCGGGTTCTTTCCAGCCTCCAGCTCCAGATGTCTTTGTACTTTAACGCATGGTTCTTCCCCGTTTGGTGGATCAGTGAAAGTGTGATGCTGCATGTAAAGGTAAAGAGGAAACGATGCAAACCAGGAGTCAAAGCAGACCGTTTTTTGACCAGAGTGGACATACGTGGACCTTTTATCTATTTTTAACTATCAATTTGTTTTTCTTTCACCAGTATCCTGCCTTGTCCAACCCCTATAAATTCATCCTCATCACCGTCCTCATCCTGATGACTCTGATTGAAATTATCAGACTCTTTCTAGGTTATGCTGGGAACCTACAAGAAAAGGTGTTCCATCACTCACACAAACACCAACAGTAGGAATTAATGATACATTTAGGATTGATCATTCTTTACGCTGACTGTAGTCATCTACAATCAGCAAGACAAGTGTATTTGTTACTATTGACCAGAGCAAACGTGTTTGGGATCACCTATATTTTGGTATCTCAATCAAACACGGACTTTTAAAACATGTGATTGTCCGTTACATAAGACTGAAGCTTTACTGAATTTATTATAGAGGAATTGTTAATGCCTTTGCAGTAAATCGGAGAATTTTGCTCTGTAAGTGTAGACTTGATTCTAACTTATTTGGTCTATTTTAAAGGTGCCAGAACTGGCTGGATTTTGGTTGCTGACCATCCTTCAGCTTGTGATCATCTTGTTTCAGCTGTTCTACGAAGCTTTTGTCATTCAGCCTCTGGAGAGGGGTGTACACATCGTTCTCGCCATATTCATACTCACACAGGTTTGTCGTCGACAGTAGGGATTGTCACCTAATTGAATTTAGAGCGTTTTCATGTGAAATTTGTTTCTTTTTGGATTTCAGACCGTTTTTGGATTTGTGGCTCTCCGGAAAATGGTCAGACACACACAAAGTCAGTTTCGCCTTCGACAGCTTGAGTTCTGAAACCTCTGCTGATGGTAACAACATTGTACTTTTACAAGTTTCTTTGCCTTAAAGCCGGGATATGGCCTTCACTGTAAAAAGTTATATAAAACAAATGCAGTGGATTTGCTGCTGCATGCTAATTTTTCATTATCTGTGTGCCACAGATGGCAGGTTGTGTTGTTAGGCCATCCGGGTGTGTGTTAGAAACACTGACAACTAACAGCTGACCTTATAAACAATGCCAAAGACCCTTATTACTCTGCCTCCTACTCCTGTTACCACAATAAAGCACAGAAGAGGACGTCCCTCCACTGAGCTGTCCTGAACATCTGTTGGGGTTTTTTTTTCCCACAAATGCTATGTTTCTGTACACCTGCATTTGCGCATTCGGCTGCACTCTAAACCTGTTTTGCATGCTGTCTTCATTCATTGTTTTTTAAACAGCGAAAAGTGTTATTCCCGTACTTTGCTTTTACTATATATTACCATTTTAAATACATATTCCAGTTTCTTAACTCTTACTTTTGCACCTATTATCCTAAATTCTACTCTGTTTTACTTCTCATAGAAGTGTTTTCCTGTTTTGTTTTTGTGCATCATTAACACCAGCTGATTTTCCTTGTCTGTGTGCACCTACTTGGCTATAAATCTGATTCTGATTTTATACAGCGTGTTCATGAGCATGAAAGGGAAAAGTGTTTGCTTTTGTGTCTCACTGATGTAGCATTTTTGTGCTGTTGTACTGTTGTATTACTGCTCTCACTAAAGTGTGCTTAGCCAGGTGTGTGCGTCTCATTTATTGGGCAGCAAGAGTCAAAGACTTCGCTTGTGTTGACTCCGTCATTCATGTAGAGTCTCATCATACCGCATTAGAACCTTGTGAGGATCCCTGCAGACCAGTAGTGTCCTACAGTAGAGCTGACTGGGAGGCTCTTCGGAGCGATGGTGCTCCTGGAGTGTTCACAGCTCCGCGTGCTCGTCCAGAGTGCTGATGTCTGGCACGTTTATCCTGAAGCTGTCGCTGTGCGTCACCGCGCGGAAGCACCATCTTCTCCACAGCCAGAGGCTTCAACACCGGCAATAAGACGCTGACGTAGCCTTTGTCCGTACGCGGGCTGGGGAATATAAAAGAGTCGGGAGTGAGGCAAAAGCAAAATATGGGGTCCTTTCAGGTTTAATCCTGAGGAACTAACAGATCTGCTCTTGGGGGCCTGCTCCTCAGCACAAACAGGCCGTTGTGTGCCGTTTCGGCAGTGAGAAGGTCAGCATCTTCCTCCTCTGTGTCGTCATGTCTGGTCGAGTCCTCGGGCACAAAGTAACGTTCAGGGACCCCGAAAGACCTCCTGTCTCCATGGCGACGCTGCCTGGTGAAGTTGTCAGCGGTTAAAGCTGACAGCAGGCACTTTGTTGGAATCATCTTCAAGTACACGGGTGACCTGTGGGGCTCCCTTAGCGGAGGAGTCAGACCTGGAATCAGCAGGTGAGGAAGAGTCAGAGTGACTCCTTCTGGGGGGAAGGTTTTGGGAGAATCCAGATAAACGACAAACCCCTGGGAGGCTGCTGCTGCTGGCGGTGATGGATGGATTTGGCGGGCGGTGGAAGGAGCGCGTGCCGCATCTGGGATGAGCATCTGCAGCTCCTCGACTCCACGCCTCGGTCACCTGTCGGGGAGACCGACACGCTCATCTGACAGCGGCAAACAGATCTCAGGAATGCAGATGTTTAGCAGTCAAAAATCTAAATGATGTGATTTACTCTAAATGTTAGATTACACTGGAGTGTGTGTTAAACACACATAGGAAAATAAATAAAACCTGCACACGCTGTCTTCATGTCTCCCAAAAAGCTGCCCTGAAACAAAGGAATCACAAAAAAAGCCTTGATTAAACTGATGGCTGCTCCGCTGATGGGGACTGCTTCCTAAACCTGGGACCGATGCTTTAAACACTTGAGCCTGGAGGTTTTTTAAAGACCTGCTTCCTCGTTACCTGGACAGGCTTGCAGCCCCGCCACCGGCTCACCCTGCTGACCTCTCCAGGCTGAGTGCTGGCCACGTTTTTCACCTGCACACACAGACAGAAATATGAAAAGAAACCCTCCGGAGGATTTGCTCACAGCTTGTGACGTCTCACCTGGGAGTTTTTCCTGGGTCTTCTTCTAGTCTTCCGCTGGATTATCCCCGTGTCGTCAAGGTGACTGCTGGACTCCTGCAAAGACGGTTCTCTGCCGTCAGTCATCTTGAAAACACACCAGCAGGTCAGCGTGTGAGTGACACGGAGCTCTTACAGCGTTGTTGACGTTGCGCTGGAGACTGGTCGGCTGCGTGTCGCTCCGCAGTCTCTCCGGTCGAAGCCTGTTCCTCTCTTTAAGAGTCCTCAAGCGCTTCTTTTTCTTCTTCTTCACTAAAGTTTGCTGCTCAGCACAAGAACCAAAGCTGATCTTCTACAGAGAAAACTATAAAACTTGAAAAGAGTCCGAGGGGTTGAGCTTACATTGGACTGGGACTGCTTCAGTAAATGAACCGGTAAACCATCAGAATCTGAGCTGTTGGAACCACTGGTGCTGAGGAAACCGGCCCCAGCCAGAGAATCACACGCACAGGTAAGGTGACGGTCATGATCAGTGTCAGTGATGGTTGTATTACCTGGATTCAAGGTCAGACGCTGTGACCTCGGAGCCTAAATCTCCGCCCAGCTTCTCCCTGACCTTCTTTCTCATCAACACTGCCAGTTCGGTCAGACAGTACGAGACCTGAAAGAGGCAGAAACTCAAAGGTTAAACATTCTGTAAACCATAACAATTCAGTACCTGACAAAGGTCTTATTGCTTTAACTCTACCTTTGTTGGATCAGGGTCACAGTAGTCCAGAAGGGTGTCACAGAAAAAAAAGCCAATGGACTTCAGGTCCCGAGTGGTAAAATGAGTTCCTTTTCTGTCTCCTAGCATCCATACGGACAACAGCACCAATAGCACCAACAGCACCAACAGCACCAGCTTCAGCAGCCGTCCGAGTGTAAACGTGCACACCAGTAAAGCCCAAACTCACCTAGTGTGGATCCCCCAAAGCTGGCTTCCATGGTGTAGCTGTTCCTGACGCCGAGCCTCCACATGGCGATGCGTCCCGTCCCCTCTTTGCTCTTTTGCACCCGGAACTTACAGCTCTTGAAGGAGAACTAAAGAGACGTTTGAAATCCAAATGATTTTAAAGAATCAGCATTATCCTGTTAACAAACCCCCCCCCAAAAAGATCTACCTTGTTGCTGGCATTTTTGCTCATCATCAGAGGGAATACTCTCTCTTGGAGCTTCTGCGAATGGTCACCGCGGGTGGTGCAACCATACATGAAAACGTTGTTTTTACGGTTGTGACCGTGGAAATCACAGTACAGGACAACGTCTGTCTCATTCACCAACCTGGAAAACAAGCACATCCCAAAACTCACAATTGGATTTAAAATTCAGGTTTGCGTTCCTGTATTCCAGGGTACCTCTCCACCATCTTCCTGGTGTGCCACACGCTGGGAAAGGAGTCCCTGAGGCCTGTCCGGTAATTCCTGTTGAGGTCCCTGCCGGCCAGAGAGCAGCGGTAATTGCCCACAATCACACCGTCGGGATTCAGCATGGGCACCACCTCCGGGACAATAACACAAGAAGAGAATATTCCAGAATTAGAAACCTCCCGGAGCGCCTCTTTTCCTCCAACATCTGCTTTTTAACGCTCACTTTCCTGACCTTAAAAACAAAAGTGTCTCTGAGCAGCCGGGCATCGTCCGAGTCTCCGAGCAGAAAGTCCAGGAAGCCCTCCATCATCCAAGAACCATTGGTCTCCCCAGGGTGCACTCTGGCCGTCACCACCACGTTCTTTTTGCGCTTGTCCTCCGCAGCGCCCCCCCGCGATGTCACCGTCACCACGTACACGGCGTTCCCGGCGAGGCTGTGGCACAGCACGCGCAGCGTACAGTAGGAGGCCACGGCTGGGTTGGACGCAACGGCCCTGAGGTACCGCTGCAGGTGCGAGTAGGTGTAGGGGTAGCAGTGGGCCAGGTAGCACGTGTCCCGGTCATACGGGAACTGGACCGTCCAGGTGAGGGAGTGTAGGGTCGCCGAGTGGCCGCTGTTGTTGCCCTCTGGGTTCTAAAAGACAAGGTTTGGGTTGTTTTTTTTAACCTCGGATGTGTGCTGGAGGTCGAGGTTCCTCTACCTGACTGCAGCTGCGGAAGTATCTGATGTCGGAACCAGCGCGTCGCCATCCGACACTCTTTTCCTCGGCGGCCCTCTCGGAATAGAGGAGCGGTCTCATCCCCTGAGAATACAAGCTGCTGCTCTTCATCAGGTTGGTGATGGTGAAGCGGTAGGTGGCTCCAGCCCTCGTGTTCCGGACCCTGAAGTAAAACCATTGCGTGTGCTTCCCCGTGTACATGTCCGCCCGCAGGGTGAGCTCGTACTCGTACGGACCCCTGACGGAGAGGGAAAAGAGAGGGCGGGGGGACAAAATCAGAGCAGATGGGAGAAATGATGATGGCAGGCGGGCTTGGATGACAGGTGGGTCGATAGGACGTACACCTGGACGGCCTTCAGAAGGTTCCCGCTCTCAAAACGAGACTCAAATTCCAGCGTTGCGTCTGTTTCACCCATAAAAGTGGCGTTTTTAGTGGGACCTCTGCTCCTGCCGATGCGTGAGCGGGTGAAAAAGGGGTACTTTGTGACTTGAAAGGGTGGAAAGGACAGGTTAATCAGACGGTAAAACCTTCGGTCGTTCTGCTGTGATGTGTCAGAAATTACCGTGCTCTAGGCAGAACACCACCCTCCCCTCCTCCGCCCCGGCTGGCATGGGTGTCTTCTCCTGTCCGGTGGGCTGATAGAAAGGTTCTGGTTCTGCTGGGTCCCACTCTGCAACACAGTTACTTCATGTTAAAGTATGTTCATGTTTCATGTTCATGTTTCATGTTTCTACAAGTTAAAGGTTTTTTTCTTCTTCTTCACAGAGACTGGTGATTTACCTAAAACCTATGATTACCTATGTGATGGACGGCGTCCCCGATGACCTCACATTCGACAGGCCAGCGAGGGCAGGCGATGTCCTGGAAGGTGACCAGGTCCAGCGGTGCCCTGAGACTCACGACAGGCCGACCAGCGTCAAAGTGGACGAGCAGCTGCCTGGTTCCCAGCGCCTTATGTAGATTGATGGATACTAGAACATACAACATTTTCCATTGAGTGGAAGTACGCACGTCTGCTACCTCTAAATAGGGATTACGTATTTTCACGACCATAAAAGTCATAAATTTTCTCCAAAATGTGCAGCGTGCCCCATGGTGCAGTGCGCCTAATGTGTTGTTGTAAGGCGGACGTAGTTGAGGACGCCATGAGAACCATGAGAACGTTAAAGGGAGAAGTGTGGGCGTGGCTTGTATCTAACAGGACGCCGGTGCCGGTGTGAGCGTGATGCTTGAACATCGGTGTTTCAGCGACCCTGAAACCAGCAGAGACGCTGATGAAGCCCAGTTTAACCTGGAGGCGATGAGCTTACGAGGAGGAACGTGGGAATCGAGCAGCCGCCAGAGGATTTAAGATCTATGAATCACAACCAAACTCAGTTTTACTCCCGCTGCCTTTTTAAAAACACACACTTGCAGCCATGTTTCACCGGCGTGTTTCACCGGCGTGTTTCACCGGCGTGTTTTACCGGCGTGTTTCACCGGCGTGTTTCACCATGCCCGCCGCCCTATGAACTGCTGCGCCTTACGGTGCAGTGCGCCTAATATATAGTTGTAAGGCGGACGTAGTTGAGGACACCATGAGAGCCATGAGAACGTTAAAGGGGGAGTGTGGGCGTGGCTTGTATCTAACAGGACACCATGAGAACGTTAAAGGGAGAAGTGTGGGCGTGGCTTGTATCTAACAGGACACCGGTGCCGGTGTGAGCGTGATGCTGAACATCGGTGTTTTAGCGACCCTGAAACCGGCAGAGACGCTGATGAAGCCCAGTTTAACCTGGAGGCGATCAGCTACGAGGAGGATCGTGGGAATCGAGCAGCCGCCAGAGAATTTAAGATCCATGAATCACAACCAAACTCAGTTTTGCTCCCGCTGCCTTTTTAGAAACACACACTTGCAGCCATGTTTCACCGGCGTGTTTTAACGGCGTGTTTCACCGGCGTGTTTTACCGGCGTGTTTCACCGCTGTGTTTCACCGGCGTGTTTCACCATGCCCGCCGCCCTATGAACTGCTGCGCCTTACGGTGCAGTGCGCCTAATATATAGTTGTACGGCGGACGTAGTTGAGGACACCATGAGAACCATGAGAACGTTAAAGGGAGAAGTGTGGGCGTGGCTTGTGTCTAACAGGACACCATGAGAACGTTAAAGGGAGAAGTGTGGGCGTGGCTTGTATCTAAAGGACGCCGGTGCCGGTGTGAGCGTGATGCTGAACATCGGTGTTTTAGCGACCCTGAAACCGGCAGAGACGCTGATGAAGCCCAGTTTAACCTGGAGGCGATCAGCTACGAGGAGGAACGTGGGAACCGAGCAGCCGCGAGACAATTTAAGATCCATGAATTACCACCAAACTCAGTTTTGCTCCCGCTGCCTTTTTAAAAACACACACTTGCAGCCATGTTTCACCGGTGTGTTTCACCGTGCCCGCGCCCTATGAACCGGTGCGCCTGATGTCTATGTTAAATACAGAAAAAACGGTAACTGAAACCGCGCCCTGTAACCCAGTGAGCTCTATGGTCGTGAAAACACGGTACGTCACTGCTGGTCGCTGAGATTAGCCTAATTACACATTTAGTTTTGCTTTATTTAATATAGAATGATCTTGCCTGACAGAGGGATCGTATATACAGGACTCAGGCGTCTCTAAACCGCAGCAAGCATGCCTGTATTACTTGAGTTGCAGTGACTTACGGAGCCTCCTCTCTTCTAACTTCTCATCTTCGTCTGTGTTGGAGTGGCTGGTGTCTGTCCAGTTCCAACGGCAGCCGTCCCACCAGTTCCTGAGGGCAGACGTGGTCGTGGCCGGGGATTTCTTTGCCTGTTTTCAATCAGGCAAAGGTTGATAAATCCAAAATTTCTATCAAAAACAATCCGTAAATGTTTTGAAAAGGTCATCAAACTTACGTGTGAGGCGCTGTGACTGTGATTCCCTGAAGGCATCACGTCTGCGGAATCCCAAAGACCTTCAGATGCGCTTTAGCGTGAAGACGTCCTTATTTAATCATTTAAAAAAACAAAACAAAAACAACAACCCACGAACAAACACACACACACACAAAAACGCACCGTGCACGAAATGAAACCTTCCAGTGGAAGTGGGAGATGTTGCCAAGGGACCGTCTCAAACATAGTGGTTGTCATAGCAACGCCGTGACACAATTGACACAATTCTGTACCTCTGGCTTTGTTGATGATTTGATGAAGTGAAAATGGGGATAGAAAAGTGCGAGGGAGGCGCAGAGTTAGCAGCTAAATGTTCATTTTGCAAAGAGAACCAACATTTTTTAAAAAGCACGTCATTGTTGCATCTACATTAACCATCATCTGGATCAGCGTAGATGTTTTCAAATGAATCGGCTCGAACTTTGAAATAGGTCACTAGAAATCCTGACAGCGCACCGGTGTTTGAGCACTGAATGCCCAAAACATTGAATTATACAGTTATATTATTATATTATTATAAGTTTATATTAAACACATGCAATATGTGTAACGAATACTGCAAATACAGATAGCAGAGGTGACAGCAGTGTGATAAAATCACAAATAACTTGACTTTGTGAAAAAAATTTAATAACTTATTTACAAAAATGTACAATGTTTTATGTCCCTTCTCCAAAAAAACAAGTCCTAAACCTGTTTGTACAGAAATGTAAAAATGGTGGGTAAAATAGACGGTCCTTCACAACCAAGTGTTGGTCAATGTTTGTGAGGTCCATACAAAAATGTTGGTGGGTCTGCGATGAATGTCAGACATTTGGCACATTTACAAACTACAAAAGCCACAAAATGACACTCAAACTCTCTTTAAAAAAAAAAATTTAAAATAAATCAAACGTCCACTGATCATCGCCTTCCAAGGCGGGGGTGGGTTCAGAAAGGTCAGCAATCTATAAACGCGTCCCAGAAATCATGTGTTCATCTTTCGCCGCTTTATTCGATCTCGCCAGTCTTCAGGCAGTGCTTCGAAGTTGGCATTCTTAGAAGCCTTTCCTCTGCAGAAACAAGCAGAAATGGTCAGGACCAAGCCTGTCTTCGTCCCCACACCCAGACCAACGTACGTGAGGATCTGCTGATGCTTCCACTCCTCGATGCTCTTCTTGTTCAGCTGATCTCTGTCCTCGTCACTGGAGCTGGACTTCTCCTCTTCGTCCAGCTCCTTCTGGATGCTCTGCCACTTCTTCACCAGGGACGGCATTTTGATTTTCTTCTTTGACTACAAAGACAGAGCGGTTAAACGGATTCTGACCAGACCGCCTTAAAACAGCCCACCCGGACCACCGCTGACCTTATCCTTCTTTACTTTCTTGGTCTTGTCTGTGGGAAGTGTTTTGGGAGGAGCAGGTTCGGAGGGGGGCTGGGGAGGTGGCAGCGGTGGCTGAGGAGGTAACGCTGGAACAGGTGGAGGAGGCGGTTCACAGGGGAGCAATGAGGCGGCCGGTATGCCCCAGTAGGCAGCCGCTGTCATTAGCGGGGCTGCAGGCAGAGGAAAACCTTCGCACATGAACGTGGAATCATGAAACCAGCGGAACTCAGACGGGTTCAGTATTATCACCATCCTGATAATACTGGTTTGCACAGAAACTGCAGGTGCGGGGAAGCGGTTGTTCTACCTGCGCTGACGGCGGCCTGTGTGTAGAGGATGGGGCTGCTGCCAATAACAGCTTTGTTCTGCTGCCCGGTCTTCTGCCGTTTCTGACCCTTTGCCAAGGGGCCCCAAGGCTCCAAAAGCTGCAGTTGATAAAAAGGAGAAGGATGAAAAGGTTTAAAACACACACACTCGTGCAAAAATCACTGCTAGAAACCCAGACGAAGCCTGGAGAGTCTCGTACGTTGGTGACGACGGCGCCTGGGGGCAGAGCGGGCCTCGTGCCAGCCTCTTCCTCCGTCCCTGGAGCGGGAGGCTCTGTGTCGTCATCATCCATCTCCATCTCCACCTCCATTATCTCCCCATCGCTGTCTGGAAGAGGCGGAGGCGGAGGCGGGGAATCGGGGGGGAGCGGCGGAGGTGGGGGGACGCAGGGAGGTGGAGGTGGGCTGTCGGGAAGAGGAGGCTGAGATGGAGACCAGAGGGATGAGGCGCCGGGCTGAGGAGGCGCCGCCGGGGCTGAGGACACGAAAAGGTTCTCACAAACGGGACAAGATGGCAGTTTGGCAACCGTGGTAGCGGAGGCTGACCTGTGGCTGCTGCCCCAGACGTGGGGGCTTTAGTGTCGGGCTGGTCCGCTCCCTGCGTTTCCGCTCCCTGGCTGCCCTTTGGATCCTCGCAATTTTCCTCCTCGGTTGGAAACTCCCACTGGGAGGCCCCGGTCCGATCGTTCACATAGAAATACCGCCTGTGCTCTCTAAAAAGTGGCACAACAGAGATAGAAGGCAAGAGTCTCAACGGCTGGGGTGAAACCTGCGTTTAGTGGCATCGCACCCTGTGGCTATGGGGAGAAGGAATGGATATACTGGGCAGGGGACGGGGTCGTTTTAGTATGGACAGCAATTCCATCCATTCAAAATGGGGCCAGATTCAGGAGCGGTTATGGATGTGGATAAGGAACCCACCTTGGTCTCATAAAACACAAAAAAATTCAAAACATCTCAAGGTCCTGAAAGGAGCAATCAGCAGCTCACACCATGGTTGTCACATGTGAACTAACTAGGACAACCATTCCCTCCCAGTCACAGGAAAAGAGCAGAGGCAACATCACCATCGGGCAGAAAATCAGCACACGTTCATCTGGATTTACATCAGAAAATAAAGGTTGCAAAAAATATAAACAGGAAGACATGAAATAGAGTAGGTCTGACCTGCTGGATTCCGTCATTGCTCCATCTTCACCTTTAATTTGATGCGGGACACTTCCCTCTTCCCGGGCGTCACAGTCACCATTGCATTGAAGGGAGGGAGTGGGGGGGGGGTTCAGTCCTGTAAAGGGCAAAGCTCTCCCACAAACCTACCATAGCCCCCATTTTTCCACTGACTGTACCCACAGAGAGTCTACAAGATGCCCCCACACCAAAGGGCTTTAGAGTCCACGTTCTAGGCCGGGGTAGCTGGGTTATTAACAGGCAGCAGGCTGGCCCAGACTGGATGCTCCCGTACCAGAGTGCTAGGATATCTGAAGAGCCTGGGAAGCGTTTTGATCCTCTCGGACTCGTTAAGCGTCTCCACAAGTCATGTTACAACGTCTGCAACTTTGGAATTGTGGGGGGTTGTAGTCGCGTGGTAAGACCTTTGGGGGGGACGCGGGTTTTTAGAGGTGTGAAAGGTAAGGAGCGCGTACCTGTCCCAGTGGCAGGACCAGCCTTTAGGGGTGGCGTTAAGTTCGTAATATTTTATGTGTTCGGCAGCTTCCTGCAGCCGTCGGCGCAGATAGACCCCGTCCAGCGCTCCTTCCCTCCAGTCCGCGATTCGAGTCTGAATAGAGAAGAAAAGACAGGCGCGTGGAAGCGACAAAGACATGAGTAATTACAAAGATGGATTGTTTGGAGAATTTTAAATATTTATCACGTCACAAAGATGAGAATTTAATATTTTAAAAGCCTTAGCCAGAATAGCTACAGCTGGGAAGCAGAGCCGTCGCTCCCTCACCTCTGTTTGCAGGAGAAGCAGCTGAAAGTTTGAGATGGCTTTTTTGTTGATCCCCAGGAACTCCATCTTGCTGATCAGGGTGTTGGCCAGCTGTCCAATCTGAAACTGTCGGCGTCCAGCATTAAAACGGGTCCAGACCTGGAGCCCCGTCTCACAGGTTACGGGGGGAAACCCTACCCTACCTTCAGCTCGGGTGTTTCTACTTTGACGTCAGACGTTTCCGCCTCTTCTTTCACCGCAGGCTTTGAAACCGTTTTCTCCTCCGGGCTCTCGTTGTTTTCTCCTTCTCCGATACCTTCGGACATCTTGGAATTAGCTGCAAATAAAGCCATAGTAATGCAAATAAATGTCACAAAGGTTTTGTTTTTTTTTCTCCACCAAGTTCTAGCGCTAAAGTCTGTTTTTGGCCTCACCGGTCTCGGTGTTTTCCACCAGGTCGGAGCTCCGACTGTTGGAATCGGGGCTTGCCACACCGGGGAAGATAGTCTTCCACCTGTTTTTCTTCAGCAGAACACCACGAGGACCAGATGCCTCCTGGCTTGTCTCCGAGCATGGACTGGACCCCCCAGCACTCACATCGCCCTCCTCCAGGGCTCGCAGCTCTGCCTGGGAAACGGGAAAAGGTTTAGGCCACACTCACCAAACCATTCGCTCTGCCTACATCAGTGGTGCATCCTAAGCCTAATTAGAGCCCGTTGTACCTTCTTCCTCTCCAGAGCCAGTTCCAAATCCATTGTGTCCTCTTCAGCCTCCTCTTCAGCCTGCGACGTTTCTCCAGACGGCTTCTTGGCATTCAGACTTTTCTGATCCGCAGGGTCGGAGGTGGGCTCTGGTAGATCGGTGGTGGTGGTGGTGGTGGTGGTGGTGGTGGTGGTTTCAGTGGGGCCGACACCTTCTCCATCAGAGTCCAAACTCTTTTCTGGCTCATCCAAACTTTTAATTAGTCTTTTTCTCCATTTTTCTTCAGCTTCCTTGACTTCAGATGGGATCAGAGGCCCGAGCAGCGAGGCAGCCACACCCTGGCGCTCTTCTTCTTCGCTGGCAAGGCCCACAACGCTCTCCATTACCTCCTTTTAAAGGTGAAAGGAAAGAATCACAATTAAAAAACAATATCAGAACAGTGAATGAAGGCCATTCACACAGGCAGGGAACTTGCCTTGGGTTTGTTCTCCTTCACCGTTGTCAGGCTGGCAGTGGAAGCAGGAGCAGCCTCATTGGACTGATTACCAGCGTGTGCTGTGCCGTTGCCATTGACACTAGCGCCACTGAAAGACACACAGACACAAAAAAATTTAAAATGTTCATTTGTATGTATTTCTCGCTCCCGAAGGGATGATTTGCCTTTCCCACCTGTTGGCGCACTGCTCCAGACTTTGCACCTGGTTGGCTAAATAGTGCGGCAGTTCCCAGGAGACCTCGTTGGTCAGCGTGTTCCAGTAGTAGTAGCAGCCCGAGTTCTCGTCCCACACCTCCTGCCAGTCTCCCATCTCTACATCAACTGCAAGAAAACAAAGTCCATGTTTCATTCGTAGGATTGTTTCTGTTTTTATCTTGCAATTGGGTAACCTGAGATTAGTCCCTATTTATTGTGTGAGGAATTGGGTTCAGGAGTTTCCTTCAATTTATAAAATAATAGTGTAAAGTGTTTACAAAAAAGAAAGAACTAACTATTTTTATTTTTTTTCCAAAAAAGGACCACTTAATTTATTATGCATCAAGCTTGTTAAAGTGGACAGTGGAGAGATTAATGACGGTCTTAAACAGGTCTAGAAATGTCCTGCAGATTTTAAAAACGGTGTTCTTACCTGTAGCCAGTGAGTACTGAGTATTGTAGACAAACTCTGTGCTTTGCTTCTGTTCCTCACTGGCAGCGGACTTGTTATTACCCTGAGGTTTGAGGGAGTCGGTTGTTGGAAGGGAAGACTGGGAGGCCGTCTGGTCTGAACTGGGCTGAGTGGTGATTGCATCGATTTCCTGTGATGGATAAAAAAAATGGATGGAACTATTTACGGCAAATATTTTTGTCCAGCCCTAGGAGAACCACATGTTGCTCAGAACCAACTCCGATGGTCCAAACTGCTGCTGAGATCAACGAGGAAATCTAGTAAATATCCTGAAATGTATACTTACCGCCATGAAATTGGCCAGCGTGCTGTCGATATCGGTCGAATGGTTGAGTTGGGAATTTGCAGCTGAGGTGCGGACGTTTCCAGAATCCTCTTCATCGCTGTCTTCATAGGCTCCAAGCAAGGATAACCCCTCTACAAAGGAAGACAGAATATATCGGTTATGGAATCTTGGATAATTCAGTGACTGGGGTGCAGACAGGCGACCTTTACCTGTAGCTTTGACTGCTGGAGTTTTCATATTTGGGCGCATCTGTCTCACTGCTTTGTTGCTGTCACCTTCCTGCTCATCTGGGGGAGCATCAGAGACGTTTTGTTTTTCCTGATTCTAGCATAATTCTAAAACTGTCTGAACCACTGACTAACGTTGTCTGACCAACTAACTAACATTAGCGTCAGTGATATTTTTTTTAATCTAATAAATAATAAACACGAGAAATTTACCGAAACACCGCTTGGTTTATTGTTTGTTTTATCTGACTAATCAACCAGCTCAATGAGTCCTACAATGTAACATTCAGTCTATGCTAACAATAAGCACTAGCTTGCTATTGAATAGCACGCTAACAGCCTGGCAACTTAGAAAGGGTGAAAATGCCACAACATTTGCCTCAAAAGACAGAACTAGCAAACAAAGCATATTAACGACATAATTACGTGTAACAATAACAAAAACCGTTTTACGATATTTGCAGGAATGATCCCGACGACTCGTTACTTTACTCGTTAGCATTTAGCTAGCGTGTGGCTAATAACTCACCATCGGAGCCAGATGGTGGTTCATCCCGTTCACCGGCATTCCCACTTCGATGCCCAGGAGGCGAAAGCTGTAGGATCGTTCTCCGACCGGCCGCTGCCCCGGCGAGACGACTTTTTTTCCCCATTAATGCTGATCAAGCCGACGGCCTGGCTCCTTTGCTGTCGTGGTTGCTGCAGCTCTTGGCTCCTTGTTCGGACTAGCGTAAGAAACGGTTTAACATCCGGGTCATGAGTTCATGTTTGGTCCGTCACAGAAACTGGGCTGTTAGCTGTTTAGCTAACGTTACCAAGAGTTTAAACACTCACAACGGAGCAATGTTTAATTTTTACTGGTGATATTTCGTTTTTGTCGATTACCTCACCTGGTTACTGGTGCACAAGCTGCAACTTGGACCTTAGTGGAGCGACTGAGAACGTGAAGGAGCAAAGCCGAGCGATTACGCGGTTGAGGGCTGGAGCCACCCACCGATGTCAAAGGATCTTAAAGAGGATCAGCCCGAGTGGCAGCACTCGCCGAGGCTGGAGGGAGAGGCAACCAGGACCGCAAAGAGGTCGACCAGGCCGGCTGGATCGCATCCCGTCATGGCGACGATGAGGCCGGTTCTGCACTGGCTGCAGGATGTAGCGGCGGTGACTCTGCTCAGAGCCCGGCGGACATTGTTCCAGGCTGCAATCCTTCTGTGCATCCTCGTTTTGCTACTTTGGGTCGCAATCTTTCTGTACGGTAGCTTCTACTACTCCTACATGCCCACCGTGAGCTTCTCCACCCCCGTGCACTTCTACTACACCTCCGATTGCGATGCCTCAGAATCTGCACTTTGTTCCTTCCCGACAGCCAACATCTCCTTCATGAAGAACGACAGGGATCAGGTAATGGCCTACGGCCAGCCTTACAGGATATCCCTGGAGCTGGAGCTGCCAGAGTCCCCAGTCAACGCACATCTCGGAATGTTCATGGTCAAGTTCTCGGCTTATACCAGAGGTGGAAACACGGTGTCGTCTGTGGGCCGATCCACCATGCTGCACTACCGCTCCAGCCTCCTGCAGACCATCTCCACCTTGGTGTTCTCCCCTTTCCTCCTGGCCGGGATGGCTGAGCAGAAGCAGCTTATAGAAGTGGAGCTCTTCTCCGACTACAAGACTAACGCCTACCATCCGACCGTCGGTGCGGTTGTGGAGATCCAGTCCAAGCGGGTGCAGATCTACTCCTGTCAGCTCCGCATCCACGCTTACTTCACCGGGATAAGATACGTCCTGTACAACTTCCCCCTGACCTCCGCCGTGGTTGGCGTGGCCACCAATTTTGCCTTCTTGGGTGTCATCGTGCTCTTCAGCTACCTTCAGTTCATATGGGGGGGCCTTTGGCCCCCGGACCAGGTGAGAGTCCGAGTCATGATGGGAGACAACACCCGCACCCAGCAGAGGAAGGAGGAGGCTCGGAAGCGCATGGAGAGGGAGAGCTCGCAGAAGGAGCTGAGCTCTCCCAAAGTCATCGGAGCGATGAACGAGCTGTCGCATGTCCGTGGGAGCGGGGCCGAGGAGCCCACAACCATCCCAGATACACCTGGAGATAACGTGGAAGGTGTCAACCAGAAGGTGCCTCAGGACTGCGTCAACCATGAGGGGACCGCCTCCTCCGAGGGCTCACCGGGACGCCAGACGCCTCAGCCGGGAGAGATGTCTCTGCGGCAGAGGCCTGGGCCCTGGATGAGCCTCTGAGCGCACCGCCCTCCCTGGTACCGCTCGCTTTGATCCTTCTGTCTGTGTGTGTGTGTGGGTGTGTGCGGAACACAAACGCATGACAGTCAAATGTGTGTTGTTTTAGCAAACCGGTTACAAATCCACTATTTATTGGGAGCACTTTACCTCACTGCAGCTCCTTTCGTTTCTTTTGTTCTTATCTGTTTACTAGAAAGACAGTTGTGCTGCGGTTATCTCTGTCCCCTATTTGTTTTTTTTTTTTTTTACAGACGCACACTCAGCAGCAGGAGAGACAGCATTCCAGCTCTGACTCAGTGGTTTCATCAGTATTACTGACTGCTTTTAGAATTTGGCCCTAAATGGTCGCCACGCCTGTAGTCGCCTCCTGCGTGATTCGTTTCCCACGTCAGGGTCAGCCTGTGGAATCTGACAGAAACATGGGCTTTATTTTATTAGTCACACCCTGTATCGATTCTGTTATTAAATATATATCCGCTCTTCTTTAAAACGCACTAAGATTTCCGGATTAGTTTTACGAGTCTTTAAAAGATTTCAGCTTTATCCTTGTGATGCTGACCACATTAGGCTGATTAATAAGCCTCTTTGTTTCCAATAAATGGGTCCAGTTTTAGGCGAATGAGGACGCATCCTCATCTCTGAATGAAAGACGTGTCTGGGTGTGACGGGTGATTTCACAGCACATTTGCTCAAAGTATTTGTGCTTTCAAAGCACTGAGATTAATGTCAATAGATGGTTGTATTCGCAGGCCCTTACGTGTGTCGTCTGCACGCCACAGTGGAGCCTGAAACCCTATTTATTGTGTTTTTCTTGGAAAAAAAGAAGCAGATGTTCTAGAACAGACCTGAGGTCACTGAAGTCGGTTCAGTAAAGATGATGTTTGTATTTAGGACGGGTAAAAAGAAAGATGGATCAGCGATGTTACTGCTTTGGTTTTTAGGGTTAATGAAGTGAAGGAGGGATGGAGGTCATAATTCTGTCGTTTCTGTGTGTAAATGCACCAGAGGTTCCATCAGCAGGTGTGTTTTAATGACGCTGTTGTATTTATTTTCTTCCTCTAACGTGGACTTCTGTCTGAAACAATAAAGCACCTTCTGCTGACTTTTTGTGTGGATAAGCTGCATCATTTCTGTAATCGCAGATAAAAAAAATGTACAGTATTTATCACTCCACTACAACAGAGGGAGCATTACTGTAAATAATATCAGATATGTGTGTGTTTCTTCGGTCAAATATTTTATGGATGCAAAAATCAAGACGATAATCACTTTTTCCCTCCAGTAAAAAGACACCGGAGCTGCAGTTGTGGAGCAGAGCCGTGGTTCCAGCACACTGAGCCACATTAGCAGGCTTAATTCTGCCAGATGAATTATACATTGGGCTGAATTAGAAACGCACTAATTGACCACCATCATCCATCACTGGTATTTAAAATCCAACTGTATTCAACTTCTCTCCGAGTCCATACTGCACCATCCCGTGAGAAACATCCCAGAAAACGCCCCAGATAAAACCCAATTTTTACCGTTTCCATCCTGGATTGACTCCAAAACAAAAGCCGCTCTGTCAGCGGTTCTGCTGCTTCCAGCTCTTCTGACAGATTCAACAGAGATGTTTCTGGGGTGTGAAGAAGTTGCATTCAATTGCTTTAATAATGTATAAACATACTGTAAACACCAACAGCAATTATATCGTTCTGGGTTCAGAGCCTGTGGGCCTTTCTGCTAATATGTGCTCATAAGCGCCCTAATATCAGCTTTTTGCAGTAATACACCAAAGTAATCGAGGCTACCGCTGTTTTCTGTCCAAGTCCGAGGCGGTCCAGATGCATGGGGTCCCACCTCTGCCCGTGTCTCAGCCAGGATACAGAGCAGCTCCTGACCTCTGACCATCATCTCGTGTCTCCAGGCTTCGCATCTCCATTCGATGGCCTCCCTCCTCTCCGGCGGGGGCATCCATCACCTCCGCTGGGGCCTCACCGCCTGCCTTGGGCGCGTCGTCCTCCTGCTGGTCGTCCGAGCAGTCCGCCCAGCGCCCGACTCTCCGGACTCCTTCGCCCACCTCCGGGGCGTTGAGGCAAGGGTTGTGGTCGTAGATGACCAGCTTCAGGCCCTGCATGTGGGACAGGGCCGGGAAGTGGCGGATCCTGTTGCGATCCACATCGATGACGGCCAGTAGGTGCATTTCCAGCAGCACTGGGGGGAACTCTGCCAACTGGTTCCCAGCGAGCCAGATGCTTCTCAGCTCGTCCAGCTGGCTCAGCTCTCTCGGTATACTCTGTATCTGATTGTAACCGAGGTGAAGGGTCTTCAGATTGGAGAGCTCGCAAACCACTTTAGGGAAAACGTGGAAGCAGTTGGTCTCCAGCCACAGAGTGCTGAGCTCTTTGAGGTCTCGGAGTTCTCCAGGGAGGCGCCAGAGCCTGTTGCTGCCCAGGTAGAGGATGCTGAGCTGGGGCAGTCGGCAGACGGCCGCAGGCAGTTCCTCGAAGCAGTTGAAGTCCAGGGCCAGGAGCTGCAGCTTCCTCAGGCCCTGGAGCTCAGCTGGTAAGCTGCTGAGGTTGTTGTCGCTCAGGTAGAGCTTCACCAGCTCGCCGAAGACACAGGCGGCTGCGGGCAGCCTCCGCAGCTGCCGGCCGCTCAGGTCGAGGGTCCTGTCCAGCGGCATCTCCTCCAGGTCGCCCACCAAGAAGCGCTGGCAGCGCTCCGAAGGGATGAAGGCGACGATGCCCCGCACGGCATTACCCATCCTGGCTGAGTGGCTCCGACAGGCCGCCGCCGGTCCTCTTCATCAGTTTGCGGGCTGAGAGAGGATGTTGGCGTCTTTGAGGAAATTGAATGGCATCCCCTTAAACGAATGCTGCTCCGCCGCCCATCGGAGGATATTGATCCTGAGCAAATGGGAAAAGGAAGAGAAGTTTGTTGCACGCTAACGCTGCAGAAATGATGTCCAACCTTCAACTTCAACCACGAACGAGGACCATTTGACAGTTGCCAGAATTTTATGCTGAGTTACAGGTTGAAAAAAAAAAACAAACCACAAAAGTCATGCGGGTGACATGAACAGGCAGTAAAAATACGTACTCTGGCGTGTTCCCAGGGCTCCGGGTACCTTCTACAGTTAGCTCTGCCTCCTAATGAGCTGAAAGTGTCGTCCCTGGCAGATATTCCCCCGTGCAGTCCTCCGACTGTACCTCTGTGGAGGAGCCGAGCGCTGACTTTCATGGTGATAGCAACAGCTAGAGCTGCTCTCTCCTCCCTTCTTGTGCCTCACTCCCCCCCTCCCCACCTCCACTCTCCTCCAAGATGACGGAGAAGGGAGAGAGAGGCCCAGGAAGGGCCCAGGTGAACGGTTTTCAACCCGTCCTGATTCAAATTTCCACCACGGAAGCTTTGTGTTTACTGCAGAACCCAAAGGTCCGACAAGACCGTGTTTTAGGATTCTTTTTAATTGTGGCCGTTTGGAGGTTCACTCCGAATCTATCTTATCCTCTCCACCTGCTCGAGGTGTGAACTGTTCCGCCTATCTCACATTCCTTCATTAGAACTATTTTCCAGTCAGATAAAGTCAGGAAGGAATTTCATTTTACTGCTGCTCGTCTGTTTCCACTCTGTGACAGGTCGCCTTCACCACTTGTCTTATCTGCCCGCCGCTTTGGGGCCTCAGTCGGGCCGAGAACGTGGAAACACCCACGTGAATGCCACGGAAACCGAAGGAAAGGCAGCAGGCGTGATCCCTGGAGCTGCTCCGCTAATAGAGAAAGAGTTTCGTCTGCTCTCTGTGAGGCCAGCGCAGATGCTTGGCTTTGGTTGCTGGTTGCAGCATTCCTGCACACCAGTGCAGACTGGAAGTTATGGCTGCTGGCCAGCACATCTTCAAGTCTGCATAGTCAAAGTTCAACATTTTATGTGTACACAAATTTTTATTTTAGACCAACAGTCTAAATTTTGTGATTGTGCTATTTTTGTTATTACCGTTGGAACAGGGAGTTCGTCTCTGAATTTACAGCTACTTTGGAGTAACAAAAATAAACAATGCATAATGCAAAAAATAGGGCAAAACAGATATAACCTCAAGTAAGTCACACTAGCAGCAACATTATGGAATCCAACATCAGAACAGAAGATCCGGTTGTCTGAATTGTAGATTTTATCAAATAAAATCATTTGACTTATAACCACATCAAATCACTCACAGAGGGCCTTTCGTATTCACAAATGTGACCTGATGTGTCATTTTTATATGGAATTTTATTTTAGTAACAGCAAAAAAACTCAACGGGGTCCGAGAATAAAAGGTCGGGTGAAGAATACAAGATCTCATGTTCATTATTGAAAATATAACTCTAATCTTTGATCTTTTAGGAGATTTGTGAACAGCCCAGGCTGGATTTATTTTGTGTACGGAAGTAGTCAGGGGGTCAGAGGGTAAAAGGCTATCCCTCTTTCGATTCGGAATACACACAGCCATCTTGGATCTAACGAAGAGAAGGCAAATTGATGCGGTGAGGGTCTACAAATGTTTTTCTCCCTCTTCTTTTAGTTCGGCTCGGTACGGATTCCAGCCTGGGTTGGCCGCTACTCATCGGGAAGTTTTTGGGCCGTTCGGATCAGGCGCCAGTCTTGAACCTTTAGCTCCGGCAGAGTAGCTGCTGCTCTGGCAGCTGCTGGCTGCAAACGGGAGCCTGAGCTGGGCAGCAGACGCGGACAGTGACAGTGGATGTGTGGAGACACCCAGGGGCCAGTTCGCTGCCTTTAAACTGGTTGTCGTTTAGTCTGGAGCAAATAATTAGTTTCATTTTTGCCTCGAAACGAGACGCTGTAGGTGGTCAAAGCCAGATTGTGGGCACCTAGCCTGCTAATGCTAGCTGTCCCAGTGTTGCTAACTAGCATGTTAGCTTTGCATCTGTTGTTGATGGTCCTGAGGATCAGCTCCTCAAGAGTTAAGACTTTTAAACCCACACGGAGCTTAAACGGGGAAAACCACTATAGTTAATGTTACTTTTCGTCGAGTTTCCTGGAAGAAACTGCAAATAAACTTTCTTCCATAATCTTCGTAGTTGGTGATGTGTTTATTAAAAGCGTTACCTCTGAGGTATTCGGTAAATTGAGTAAGGTTAACAGGAAGTAGGTTGAAATGTACGACAGATATTTAAAAAAAAAGTTTAATGCTGACAGTTAAACCTTTTTATGATACCGACGTGCCATAGCTATCCAATTTTGCAATTTTTTTGCAAATATAAATCTCTGTGTCAATATGATCAAAACCATGAAAATCTGTCCCTTCAAAAACTCATAATTTACAAGCACTTTGTTTTCTCCAGGTGACAAAGGCATGTTTGGTGCTAGGAAGAAATTTGTAGAGTTCGTTGAGGCAGTCGACAACGACTTTCCCGATGAAAGCATGTACTACAACCAGCCGTCGATGTTCCCACATCGGTCGGACAAAGACGTGAGTTTTCCTCCAACGCCGCCGTACCGTCCGGTAGTTCCTTCAAACCTTCACTCTGTCTTTGTGACCTTCCCCTCAGATGCTTTCCTCTCCCTCGCCGTCGTCGTCAAGTCAGCTGTCGCAGCTTGGTGCAAGTTTGTACGCTCCACAAAGTAGGTGTTCCGCTTCTGCCTCGCTCATCGTTTGGCGTCACCTCCGGATAAAAGCTTCATGTGGTTCCTCAGGTGCACTTGGCTTCTCGGTGAGGGGCATGGGAAACAACACACCGCAGCTAAACCGAAATCTAACTCAAGGCACGCAGCTACCCAGTCATATCACTCCTACAACAGGGGTCCCCACCATGTCCCTCCATACTCCTCCATCTCCGAGCAGGTAGGCACCGGTGCCGCTGACCCAGTTTCCACGCCCGCCTTCGCTCCTGATCCGCTGTGGTGTTTGAACAGGGGGACGTTGCCGATGAATTCCAGGAACATGCTGAATCACTCTCAGGTCGGTCAAGGCATCGGGATGAGCGGCAGGACCAACAGCATGGGCAGCTCGGGCTTGGGCAGCCCCAACCGCAGCTCGCCCAGTATCATCTGTATGCCCAAACAGCAACCAGCACGCCAGCCCTTCACCATCAACAGGTAGAGCCTGCTCCACTCACACGTCCGGTCCCCTGCCCTGCTCTCTGCAGGCGGCGAAGGTCTGTTTGACCGTTACGCTCAGGTTCTGCTTTCTCTCTGCAGCATGTCAGGGTTCGGTATGAACCGCAATCAGGTTTTTGGGATGAATAACAGCATCTTTAACGGTACAGGTTAGTGTGCTGTTTAACGTGCACTTTTTTTCGCCCTCTCACATCTCATCTCGTCGCCGGTACGACCGGCGGTGCATAAAAGCTGACGGGTTTCTCGCCCTGCTGTTGATTCAGATGGGAGTGAAAATATAACCGGACTGGATCTGTCGGACTTCCCCGCGTTAGCAGACAGGAGTCGGAGAGACGGCACTGGAAACCCAACGCCGGTGCTCAACCCGCTGGCTGGCCGGGCTCCTTACGGTAGGCCGTTGGTCCACAAACGTGTCCTCGTCCAGCCCCCCCCGAATGCTCAGGTGGTGTACCTCTCCTGCCTCTTCAGTCGGCATGGTGACAAAACCATCAAGTGAACAGACGCAGGATTTCTCCATCCACAATGAGGATTTTCCCGCCCTGCCCGGCCCGAATTACAAAGACGCCACGCTGAACAACGATGAAAGCAAGACTGTGAGTGTGAGCAGGGAACACGGTTACCGCACCATCTGGCCTGGCTGCACATCAGGCAGAACCATTAGAAATGTGTTTTGTGTCTTTTGCGCTTGTAGAACTTGAACTCCACGAGCAAGAGCACGTCCAGCGCAGACGGGCCCAAGTTTCCCGGAGACAAAACTGCCTCAGCACAGAACAACAACCAGAAGAAAGGGATCCAGGTGTTGCCTGATGGTGAGACCCCTCTGCCCTTCCTATCGCTCCAACCTCTAACGGTTGCATCGGTGCCCCCGACCGCCGTCCAACAGGCCTTTCCGTGGTTCCTTACTCTCTGAGTTGTATCGCTGCAGGCCGGGTGACGAACATTCCCTCTGGGATGGTGACGGACCAGTTCGGCATGATCGGCCTGCTGACCTTTATCCGGGCAGCAGAGACGGATCCGGGGATGGTGCATCTGGCTCTGGGAAGCGACCTCACGACACTGGGACTCAACCTGAACTCTCCGGAGTAAGACGCACCGCCGCCCTCCACCCACTCAGCTTTAGGCTCTCTGGAGCCTGTCGGCTGGTGTGAAAATACAGAAGGTTACCGTGGTTACAGAGGTAACAACGGATCAGGGATTTCATCCAGGTCCTCGGTTTCGTGTTAATTCCACCGGTTCGACGCTCCTGTGTTTTGATGTCCGTACCAGAGGCTGACCAAAACTTTGCTTCCTGACAGAAACTTGTACCCAAAGTTCGCCTCGCCGTGGGCATCCTCACCCTGTCGACCTCAAGACATCGGTTTGTACCTTTAACTCTGTGCTTGTTGCCTCAGAGCCCATTCTGCAGTTCTGTCATCATTCATTTATTTCCCCCCCCCCAGACTTCCACGTTCCCTCTGAATATTTAACCAACATCCACATACGGGACAAGGTAACCGGCAGCTGTGGAAAAAAGCCTTCGTCTCTCTTTTTCTTCACAAAGCTGATTGTGAGTACTGAATCTGTCCCACCTCCTGCAGTTGGCAGCGATCAAACTGGCTCGATATGGAGAAGACCTGCTGTTCTACCTGTACTACATGAATGGAGGAGACCTGCTACAACTGCTGGCAGCAGCAGAGCTGTGAGTCCTCCCTGTTGTCCTTGTTCTTTCAACAAACACTTTTTCTTCCTGAAATTCTTTGACTTTCCTCACTTATCACATTTTCATCCTCTGTAATTCCACCCTGCAGCTTTAACCGGGACTGGAGGTACCACAAAGAGGAGCGGGTCTGGATAACGAGGGCGCCCGGCATGGAGCCCACACTAAAAACCAACACGTACGAGAGGGGAACCTACTACTTTTTTGATTGTCATAACTGGAGAAAAGTAGCCAAGGTGAGATTTGTGTCTTTGGTGCTGAACTTTGAGAGGGTGTGAAAGAAAAGGGAACATAACTCAGTTCGTCTGAGAAATTCTGATCAAGTATTGATGTTCAGGTTGTTTTTTTTCTCCTGGGGAAGCTTCATCACAAACGGTCTCCAAATTTTAGTCTGAAATAAATGTAATCCTACGTTCCGGATCCAATCGTGTTTAAACTGTGTGTGCAGGAATTTCACCTGGAGTATGACAAGCTGGAGGAGAGGCCACATGTGCCATCAATCTTTAACTACAACCCAGCCCAGCAGGCCTTCTAAGGCCCCGTCTGGCCCACGGCTGCAGCTCTTCTGCACACAAGTCATCCAGGAGGGGGCGCTGTGCCCCACACCATTGGTTTTTATTCTCTGAAGAGTTGGCTCTTGACTGCAGGGGTCATGGCCTCCACCAGTACTGCCCTGCCTTTCCGAAATCGACGTTCTGCCCAAAATCATCAACACACGTTCTACTTTTATTCTCTGTTTCCTTTGTTTTGTTCAGTTCTTTCCTCAACCAGGGTCTGCGTTCTGTTTACGTCTCCGACGCTCGTTTTTTTTTCTGGCTGAAAGCAAAGACTGACCCTGTGTGAGCTTTTTTAAGCCTCACTCACTGATGTTAATTCCCAGAGAAGGCAAAGGTAACATTTCCAGATGCAGGTGAAAGAAATGCAATGTTATTTGTTGCACTATATTTAGTAATAAAAGAACACAAAATTTGCTTGTGATAATTTTTTTTGTGAGCTCCTGACAAGATTTATCACTTCTGCCTCATGTCCCTTCGTTTTCCCTTCCTCCTGCACCACGGACCTTTTCCTCTTTTCCTTTTCTCTACTCGGTTGTCCTAAACTTGGACGCAGATGTAAAGGATTCTTTTAGAGGCTAAGCAGAATAACAAAAACAATACTTTCCAGTCTTTGCTACAATTTTGTAAGAAATGTGTACTTTTTTTTCTTTGCATCAGATAAATTAGTCCATGCGTGAATGTGTATATATATGACTGCTATATATATATGTATGTGTATATATATACATATATATATATGACATCTATTTTGGAAACTTTGCCCTGCCTTGTAATGCGTTTTTATGAGGTAAGGATGCAGTTTGTGGATGTAACGTCTCTGGATCTGCTGGACAGAGTGTCATGTGACACTACGGGCACTTAAAACATTACAGAATTCAACACTGTTTAGGGAAAGGCCTGATGCTGTGCCAAAAAGAGGAGAAAACACGACTATCCTTCAAGTCTAAAACAACTTTGAGCTGCTGACAGCAGCCATCAGCAGCATTTCATAGGAAACGGGAAAGATGTCAATTTGGAGGAGAAAAAAAAAATCCAGACCAATCTTGTATTTTCTGAAGTGAACAACTTCTGATCTTTGTATTAAAGCAGAAACGGCTTTTCCTGAATGCGTGTCTGCCTTAATTATTCTCCCTCAAAGTGCAGTTTGGCTTATCTTTTAACGCAAACATCCTCGCTGGGCCTTTTACTCCTTAACTCAAAGTCATAAATTCTATTTACGATTTAGTGGAAGGTGTTAACCTCTGACCCTCTGGGAAGAGGTAGAAGACCTAACAATGTTACCCCTCAATTGGAGCTAAAACTGGAGCAAATAAACTAAAAAGTTAAGTTTGAAACAACTAAATAAAGGCACGAGGACATTTTGTACAACTTACGAAAAGGACAAAACGAGTTTAGTAGCAAGATGATTATACATTAAAAACATTCAGATGGTCATTGCTCTTCTACGATTACACAAAAATATGAGCGAAGCTACAAATCGAAGGCCATGAACAGTAAGTCACAGTTAGCATTTGGCAACAAGAAAGACGTTCTGAGTAATCAAAATGAGATGCAAATGAGTCTGTGTCATAGGTTACGGCCAGAGCTTCTACTGTAGAAAAATAATTCAGCTCAGACCAGTATCAAAAGGCAGAAAAGAATTTGACTTTCACACCACCTCCTGGTATAAATGCTACAAATCCAGCTAGCGCGTGTTAGCCACCACCGTTGCTTCAGACCTGCTGTTTCTGGAGAAAACGTTGGGTTTCGTTAGCCAAGGCAGGCTCCGTGACGTCTCTTTCCGGACCACCCACAAACACTCCAGACTTCTGCTGCAGGACATTTTCTGGACATGTTTGAGGCGCACAGTGGGGGGGTCATTTTGTGGCAGGTTCGGACAGGGTGGAGGTGTCTGAAGCCCCTCCGCCTTTAGCGGCTTCATCTGTTGGGAACAGCAAAGCAAATGTAGAAGCACGGATGTCATCCTTCATTAGGAGCAGATCTAAGGAAAAGCCGCTCGATGATTTCGCATAATTAGAAATGCCCTAAATGATCACAACGCCTGTTCCTCACCCTTGTCTTTCTTCTCCTGGGTCTCCTCGGCCGCTGTCTTGTCTGCTCTGAAGAAGATGCGAGCGCTGCTTAGTGAGAAGTAGAGCAGCTCAAATTCCTAGAGGAAAAGCAAATCAGCTGTAAATGTGTGCAAAGAGCCCTTAGAATCCTCCTGAGGGGTATCAGAGTCTGAATGTACCTGTAGGTACAAATCAAGCCGCTTTTGGGTGAGGTTCATGGTTTGCAGCAACTTTTCATCCTGGCTGGTGGACTGCACGTTCTGCTCCTTCACCACGGCGTTCATCTCCTTCCTGTACTTATCTCTGACAGACTGAAACCAGTGCAGGGAGTCAAACTCCAGGTACTGGTCCAGCAGCTTTAGTATGTAGGCCACACCTGGGGGGGGCGAGGGAGGCAGCCGTCAGGGCGGAGCCCCAGAGCTGCCCGGACGTCAGCCACACAGCTCAGACAGCAACATACCCATGGCAAAGCCGTCGTCCGTAAAAGCCGCTCCGGTTTTGTTCTTCTTGTTCAGCTTTTCTTTGCAGCTGATGGAATGTTCCACAAAGTTCACCGTCTACAGGAGAGAACAATTGCAACCGCCGGTCAAAAACCAGAGCAGGCGCAACCATGGAAGAGCTGAAGCGTCCTGGAACGAACCAGCGGGGGCACGATCATGTAGAAGTTCCTCAGGTGCATGTTCTTGGCACTGCGGAACTCGGGGGCAAATACTGCAACCAGCATCTTGAAGTACTCAGTCCCCTCCGCAGAGTTGCTGGTCAAATCCCCCAAAACGGAATCTAGAACACTGGGGGGGAAAAGAAAAATACGTGTATGTTATAGTCGTCTAAAAATGGAATTGTCGCGCACGTCTTCACACTGAACATTAGCAGAGGCACACAACACTGTCTGCCACACAGTCCCAGTCTGCAGCCTGTTTCCTCCATACCTGGCAGCTCTCCGGGTCTCCTCTGATAGTCCTTCCTCCTTCACCAGCTCTTCAAAGTTGACAATGTCTTCAAGGTCGGGGACAAACCTTAGGATACACACACACACACACACACACACACACACAAAAACCCATCTCCAGTGGCAAATACATCAACAGGCAAAAAGGATTCCAAAAAAGGCTCTCTCGGTACCTGATAGCGCTGCTGCAACAGTGGAGGCCTCCGGAACGGATCATACGGACGTAGCCCATGGCGTTCCCTGAAAGTCCCAAGCAGGGTTGACTCATCCTGAGCCAAAAACAGTAACGAGATCCAAATCTGGCTCACCTATATGACTGATGAGCTGTCTGAACTGGTCCAGGTAGCTCTGCCCATCAGGAGTGATGCCCAGCTTCCTGATGCCGCGGTTAAACTTCTCCGCCCGCTCAAACGGATACTAGTAAAAAAACAAAACAGGCGGGTCAGAGCTGATGTAACGGCTTTTCCGTGTAAAGGATGTTGCAAAACCTCAGGGAATGACTACGCAGACAAGAAGCCCCCAGTCTTCCTACCTTCTGATCAGACTGGTCCTTTGTTTCTCGGAAGAATCGGATGTCCTTGATGAGTCTGGACTTGATGTGCTCGTCGTACATGAACTGGCTGAATATGTAAAACTTCTTCCGCAGGAACTGATAGGTAAAATTCACCTGAGAAAGAAAGGAGGTGAAACCTGAGCAAACCGCAGCGGAGCCGAGGAGCCGCTGGCCTCCTGCGCGCTCACCGTGGTGTTCATTATGCCGGTGCCGTGGGTCCGGATGGAGTTGGCGATGTGGCGGATGTTGATGGTGTTCAAGTGCTTGTTGTTACTTGCCTTCTCGATGAAAATCTTTAGAAAACACACAAAAAAACCCCACTCAATGACACAGAAAAAACACTTTCTATATTAAACTACTACCACCGAGTAGGGCGACCCACCTGGTTGTTGAGGTTATAAAGGTACCGTGAGACAAAGACGTGAATATTCCTCATGATCTCCAGAACATCCAAACCCTGATGAGAGCAGGTCAAAATGCATTGAGCGGAACCAGGTTTCACCTTCAGGTCTTTTTCAAAAACAGCCATGAGCAGTAACAAAGACCTGCTCCAGGGTCTGGCTGGGCAGGTGTGCCTCCGTCATTGGGAGCCCGTAGCGCTGTGTGGCCAGGTTCCTCATCTCACTGTAGGTGGCCCAGTCGTGGAGCGCAACGGTGGTCAGGTTGTAGAAGGTCTTGTCTAGATAGTGGGTCACGTAGGCTACAGGGGCACCAGAGTTCACTGGTTCAGCATTGGTTCAGCATGCCAGTACTGTATTAGACGTTTTTAATTGTATGAAAGGGAAATATCAGCACCTTTGATGTGGATAAAGCGGTTGAAGAATCGAATGGGTTGGAGGGAGAAGAAGTGGGCCAGGTCCTTCATGCCCACCTTGAAGGGGTTTCTGTCATCCAGCTTGAGGTGGGTGTGGACCGATAGGCGCAGGTCCTTCTCAATCTCCTTACACAGCTTGTCCAGCAAACGCTGTGGAGGGGGGGGGGGGTCAAAGGACAGAACGGGACCGTCAGAGGTTCGACCCAAATTAAACATTTCACTCAGATGTCCCTTAGACCTTACAGGCTGGCTTAGTTACTCTCCTCTCACCTCGGTGAACACGTCCATGATCTCTTTGTCGTAGCTCTCCAGCAGCTGATCACATGACTCCATGTGTTGGGCATGCAACATGGATGGCACGGTGTCCCTCAGTGCACTAAACATGTACTGCCCCCAATCAAGAGAGGATGAGGGGTAAAAAAAACCAAAAATTAAAACGAGATGATCGCGTACAGATGTGAGATTTGCTTAAACTGCTTATTCAGTCTGAACTACAACCAGTATCATTCAAACAGCCCAACACCAGCCAGCGATAGTTAACTCACATGTATTCGAGCTGCGTCCACGGCGTTGTCGTAGACATCGTCCAAGTAGATGGGAAACACAGGTCGGTGCCAGTAAAGAAAGCTACAGTCGCACTGCAGCCTGACCCTGCGAGACGCAGGACACCGGCTGAGTTTGGCATTGAGAGGGACTGTGATGTGCAGTCTGTTTCAGACGTTTCACCAAAGATTCGGTTCTTAGTGTGTTGATGTGGACCCACCTCTCTCTCAACTCGCTGATCAGCTCCAGCTTCTTCAGAACAAGCTGCAGCGGGAGCAGCTCCGCGCCTTTGAAGGGACGCTAGGGGACAGAGAGCTTTCACTTCGTGCTCGGACAAGAGTGAAAACCAAAAGCGGCTCCGCCCCAGCAGATGAAGGCAGAACATACCAACTGGGTGCCGACACACAGCGCCAGCCACACCACCAGCAGCCGCTCCTTTGTGCTCGGTCCATTAAGAACGTTTTCTGCTAGAACCAAAGATGACAGCACATCCAGCCGCTGCTCGCTGTACTTTTTGTCGGAGATCACCCTTTTCTAAAAGATAGGAAACAGAACCCATTCAAAAGAAGCTTGGCTTCTCATTAAAATGGCCTTTACTGCGTACCTTGGCGACACCGATGGCGTTGAGGGCCTGTGACTGCAGCTGCTGCGTGATGTGAGCGACAGAGTCTGCTACAACCATAGAGCGCCTGTGAAACGTGTGCTCCACCGCCTGGAGACAGACACACACGCACCAAAACCACGTCAACACACACTTCAACCGTTGTGAGGACCAACGCGGACGATCACAGGTCAATGTCTGACTACTGGAAAAACATGCCTTTCATTTTAGTTCTCCTTTTTTTAAATGCCTTGTAATACAAAAGTGCACAATACACCTTCGAGACCACGTGTTAAATCTCAATCACATCTTTAAAGTTGTAAAGTACACACACACACACAGACACACACACACACCTTGAGCAATTCCACCAGGCGACACAGAGCTTTGACGGAGGTTTTGGTCATGGGCCGCTGCATTGACATGTGCATGTTCATGGTGGTTCTGATAATGGTGCTGATGGTGTAGGCATACAGAACTCCCTGTGAGGGGGACAAAACACAAAGGTAATGCTTACTGAGGTGGTCTTATAGATCTATGTACTATAAAATATCTGGATTTTGAACTAAAGTTTGTCCAGTTTAACAAGTACCTGCACAAACACATTACATCTGCTGTTCAGGTCTTCTGACAACTTGTCATTTTGATGCTCCTTAGACAATATGGACTCCATCTTCATCATCCATGATGCTACAAACACGTAATAAGATTGAACATCCCTAAAAAAAGAAAAAGGCCACAATTTGATTCTGAAACCGAACATTTCAATTTGATAAACTAAAGCAACTTGGCAGTACTGACTTTGCCAGCGTCTGAGCTCTTTGCTGGAGGTAGACGTCCCTTTGGGCTCGGATAGCCAGCAGACTTTTCTTATCCATCAGTTTTGCTGCAGCTGGAACCTTATTGATGAGAAATGTGTCAGGAAACCAGATGATGTTTTCAGTCAGTGTGATGGCAGGAACCTAGAGGAGGAGGAGGAAGACAACGCTGATCAATAAACATGATATTTGGACACCACAGTGATGAAGAAGAGGTGTGTGGGGGGACAGTAACCTTTTTACAGACATCCAGCAGAGATTTGTAAAGCTTCTTGTCCACAGTCCTGAAAATGTGGAAGTGAAGCACAAAGAGACCACAGATGAGAGAATATTTATCTCTCTGGTCGATCTCCATTGGTTCGCCTGGAAACACAGATGGGCTTTAGCGGAAAAATGTCCTCCCGCCAAAAAAAGGCAACAAAAAACTTGGCCAAGGAACAGAAACGAACCAATTTTGGACTCAACATTAGTGAAGATGGTGCGAATATTGAAGGCAAACTCCTCAGCAAAGGCGCTGTTTTTGGATACTGAGACTCCTTCGGCATCAAACCTCTGCTCCACACAGGCCTGTCGAAGACGACAGGAACATCACATAAAATGAAGCACAGTTCACCCCCAGGTTTCACACACACGCACGCGCGCACACACACACCTGCAGTATCATGCCGTCCAGCAGCTGTCCCTCCAGCTTAAGCAGGAGTTTCTCAAAAGGTTTCAGCTTCTCTTCAGGGATAGAAAATTTTCCAGGATTGTGGTGCACAGATTTTAACAACCTGTCACAAATGGAGGAATTTATTAGTGCTGAAAAGAATGAATATAAAATCTAAAAATATAAATACATGTTGATGTTACCATTTAAATTATACCTAAATATAATAACAGAATGACTAGTTATGTGCAATTATTGACTACCGGTGTTTTACAGTAATGTTCATATAAATCCTTGGGAATCTCTTGGCGTGTGTTCACCTTTTATACATCTTCCAGTGATCCTTCAGCGTGGCGTGATTTTCCATAATTTCATCCAGTGTAAGAAGAACAACTAACAACTCCCCAAGGTGTTCATATACGACCTTCGAGGACAATACAAAATGGTAAAAAAAAAATGTAAACAAAGACATAGAAAAGACTGGTGTCACATGTTCCAATAATAATGAATTTAGTTGATAAATAAAGATATCTAGATTATAGATTTCTCAGGTCTGAGGGGAGTGTAGATCACCTGGAAATGGACACCAGATGACTCAATAACCTTTGGTGCAGCCCTGCACCACAAGAGAGAAAACAGGCAGTCAGTGCTTGTTTGTTAGCCCTTTTTTTTTAAACGTTCAGGTACGACAAAGAGAAAGTGCAGCTTTAGCTTCTGTATCTTACTTGTTGTTGTTGTAGAGGGCAGCCAGCTGGTGAACAATGTTGACCACCACTTCATAACATCTTGACACAAAACAGGACAATTCCTGTCAAAGGCAAACAGCAGAAACGACCATGTTGTCTGGATTCAAAATACTTTATATTTGGAGGAAAAACTTTTTATTGAACTTCACCTGAAGGAATGAGATGAATCTGCCCATTTGAATCTGCAGCTCTCCTTCAACAATGCTGGAGTCAGACACTGTAACACAAAGATGCAGTTACATCTTTGTATCGATAAATAACCAACAATACATTCAATGTAAATCAAGAATCTAAGTAGTTTAAAGCTTACCTCCCTCTCCGTAGTATAATAAACCATTGTAAAACTTGGTTTCTGCCTGCAGGAGATGATAAGTTGGTAATGAAAGACAAAAAAAAAAAAAATTGTATAATATGTAACAGGGTTAAGTGAAATAAGTACATCTATTTACTTTAATTCTACCATTATAAACCAAAGATTGCAACAACCAGAGTTCGTCATATTTGCTTAATCAAAAATAATTTGAACATTATTATGCTTGAAATAGTGCAATGTGTATGGTAATTTGCAACCTCTGAATAACAAGTTTGTTTTAGGCTAGAAAGTGCTGGAGGGATACTTGCCTCGTATTTAAGCTTTTTCACCTCAGTGCAGAGAGCAGCATAAACTGTTATGACCTTGTTCAAAACCTGCACACAGTACAAAAATAACAAATCAAATATCAAAACACATTGAAAGATCAAACTACAGGATATACACTCATTTACCTTGTTGTCTGTTTTTATTAATTCCAATACAGAAGACTGCTCACAGGGGAGAAGCTAAAGAGAACAGGAAAATTTAGGAAATGAAATAAAACTATGACAGTATCATGCAAAGAAAAAGTGTGTGAGCATCACTTTTAGAGCAATGGGGTCCAGGGTGAAGTCCCAGACATCTCCGATGGTGTCGTCCAGAGCGTACTCGATGCCTCTGAGCTGGGACGTGTATTCCTCCAGAAACCTGCTGTAGTTCTATAGCTGAACCTCTGTGTGGATTTCTGTGATTCTACATAAAAAATTATTAGAGCAATGCAACAACTGATTTGCTAAGAAATGATTTTGAGAAAGGAGGCAGAGGTCAAACACACGCGGACCCTATATTCTTTGAGGTTACCATGTTTCTCGCCAAATCCAAAGGAGGAAAAGAATTTTAACCCAATTTTGCAAATTCAAAAAATAACACATATATAGACTTAGTTTAAATAAGATGCTCACATAGTTACCAAATTAGGGCGATGCCTATTTATATGTTTATTTGGGGGAAAAAAAACAAAAACCAAGAAAAAATTATTTAGGTTTTCTTACACTCATATTCTTATGAGGACATATTTCTTCCATTGTTTGGGCGCCTGCATGTTACCTGCCTATTTGTCAGGAATGTTAACTGACTGCAGTTGTCTCTGTCAGACAACAACCCCAGTGTTGCTGATGGGACTCAGGCCCGAAGAATGATGATGCAGGCAATCTGCAACACCATTCTTTCTGCAAGATTCAAATTGACCATTCCCACACTTTCAAATGTCATTATCAATGCAGTTGTTTCAACTTTTTAACTTAGTGTGTTCCAAGAAAGACCTGTACATTGTTTCTATATGTTGCTTTCTGATTATTTGTAGTCTGTGGTGTGTTTCAGTGACATTACTTGTGACCACAGATGTTTTAACAACACAGCGCCATGACTGTTCAGGAGTCACAAGATCAGCGGCTCCATGCAGGCGTCCCTGCTGGCCAACAGATCCAGTGCCCCTTACCCAGCTCCACCTGGGATGTTCCTGCGGACCACAGTTGTACTCCTAACACACCAGTGTTCACTGAGACAGACTACCTGCTCCCAGTTGCACTCTATGGTGTATCCAGGCCCAGGAGGAACACCAGGGCTCCGGATGCAGGAGCAGCTGTGGAGACGGTCTGCTCCATGCTGGTTCAGATTGCAGTGCCATTTCTCCTGGCTGGGCTTGGCACAGTGTTTGCTGGGCTGCTGCTGGAAGTGGTTCAGGTGAGAAGAGAAGAGAATGTTGACACAGATTCAGAGATTAACATGATAAGAGAACAAGAGACAAACAAGTTGTGGGGGGTATCAATGACACTTGATAAGCTTCTTCCTTATTAAAGTGGAATCTCTTCTGTTCCTTTGGTGTTTTTATGACAGAGCTGGGATGTTTTCCAAGAGATAGCAGCGCTGATAATCCTGGTCCCTGCATTGTTAGGCATGAAAGGGAACCTGGAAATGACGCTGGTCTCTAGGCTCTCCACTGCTGTGAGCCTCTTTTCACCACCTCAATGTCTAAAAAGTTCTGTTGAAGTCAATAATGTCAACTATCACAAATTTGACAATTTGCAGTGAAAATAATTTCATTTGAGCCTTTAACAAATGTGATGTTTTTAGGCGAATGGAGGAAGATTTCAGTCTGTCAGAGAAAAGTGGAAGTTGATCATCGGTAATCTGACACTCAAGCAGGTATTTAAACATCTGCCAAAGGGAAAAATTCTGCCAAAAAATGTCCACCTTATTTGCAGCAGCCTTGCAGAAATTGTTTCATGCACCTTTTCCTCTGTTCCAGTTACAAGCCACGATGCTCAGCCTGTTAGCCTGTGTGCTGTCAACTGGCTTTGGCTGGATCGCAGAGGGAAAGCTGGCCTTCAAGCATGTAGTGATCCTTTGTTCCGCCTGTATCTCCTCAGCTTTCCTGGCTTCTCTGATTCAAGGTACTGAACTCCTACATGGGACAGCTGTATATTTTGGCATTATTGGACACCCAGTTACTCTGGCCTTGTTTTACCTTTGTTTCGTTCAAAAAATGATCTGCTTTTGGGTGCAGACAGTGAACAGTGATTGATGAGGCCATTAATATTATGGTTTATTGGGGGGTGTTTATGGCAGGAAACCAGATGCAATAAAACAGGTTTAAACAAGTACAAAAGAAACAAACAGGAGTTAAGTTTATCTTACTCGTGGAGAGAGCAAATTCAGTGACGGAAAGCAGTTACATAGGTTTGGTTCATCTAAAGGGTAACATATGCATGGGTCAGCACATAGACATCACTGCTCCTCTTCTCCTGTATCTAAAGGTCGCAGACACTTCTTCTTCTTAGCTGTTGAGCAAAACGGAGAACCCAACGCTTCATTCTCATGAGCTGCGCAACATTCTTCTTGTTCTTCTTCCACAGGGTATTTTCAGCAAAGCTGTAATAGATTTTTTGCTTGTAGCATGCACAGAACACGTCCAGTTTAAGCATATTATGAGATTAAATGCAAAACATCTTTATTTTTCTATCAATAATTAACCCCAAAAACTGAAGGCAATAAAGTAATAAAATTAAACAATGAGGTCAGAAAGGAGGCAAAAGTTTAGATGGAAACAGTAGGTGACTTATGTTCTCATCCATGCATCCTGCAAGATGGCGCAAGACCAGCTCAGCAGGGGTTTTCACTTTAGGTTAGACTTTAGCAAAAGATCTTGAACTTTTGGGAAAAAAACTAAGGTTCACACAGATCAGATGCAACTTGCTGAAGAGAAAAATATTTATTTGAATATGTAAAAAAATTATCAATCGCAAATTAAGATCGTTTATAACCACTAAAAAAGACGAAACAAAAAAACCCCCTCATTTTTTAATTACACAATTACTTAAAGCAAGCAGAGTTCTTTCTTCTTCTTCTCCTTCATCTCCTTCCATCTGAGCAGACGCTGCTTTACAATGTCTGAGAGTTATCTAGCACGGCTGGGTCGTAGGCAGGTAGCCGTCTCACCGCGGGGCCTAGAATTACAAGAGAAAGGAATGTTTGAAGAAGCTCATTTTCAGCAGTTACATCCTTATGTCAAAACATTCTTTTCCAGGTATTATTATGGTGGGATTCGTCTTTGGCTCCAAATGTTTTGGGTTCAACCCTGACAACATGGCCACGCCAATGGCAGCTAGCTTTGGGGATCTCCTCTCTCTGGCCTTGCTGGCTGGCTGCAGTCAGTTTTCGTTCTCCATCGTAGGTAAGAATGACAAAGGAAATGCTCCAAGCCCTCCCAAAAATGCATAAAAAAGAAAATTTAAACTAATAGAGATAATAAGGGACACCTTCCGTCAAAACTCAAATCAGGTATAGGAGTTTTATTTCTTATAATTTTCAAAGAGAAAGCTAAGCTGAATAGCTAACTCTATCTTTTGTAAACCAACATAGCCTGGGGTGGGCCTTGCGCCTCCATGGTTGTTGATTTAAATACAAACCCCCTTGGTGTTTCAAATGTGGGTGTGTTAATTAAACCAATGGTTCTTGAATGAAAGACATGCCCCTTTTTTTCCTTTTACTCTTATCAAGATGTATTATGATAAAGGTATAAAAGAATGCCTTTGATCCATCCTATCTTTGCTCTTCTTCCCAAGGTGTGGGGGTGTTTTTACACTATAGTGTCATATGTGACCCCCTTCTTACCTATCATATAACAATACAATGCTAAAACGCATAAAAGAATGCCTGTGATCCAGCCTGTCTTTTGTTTTTCGTCCCACGGTGTGGGGGGTGTATGCTCGGGTATGCCCGGTTTATACCGGAGGTATAAACCCCCCAAATTCCACAAAATCCTTCATGTTATAAAACCATAAAGCCATAAATCATGAGTTTTGATGGACGGTGTCCCTTATTATCTCTACTAATATTAGAATTTAAAAACATAACTCAAGGAAAAGCCTTTTTCATGTACCATGTACCATGAGGCCGTTTAAAAAAAACCACACCACACAAACAGGAACAGGGCCCTCTGTGGCCCTGACACTTAGCAGCAGGTGGGGGGGTTACATACTTTTCACTGATAACAAGTTTTAAACCTCTCAGAGAGGCTGTTATTCCACCATATGGTTACATTCAGTGGGATTAGTGGGAGTTATAGTTCAGAATGTTTCCAAACAGGTGCAAGGTCACAGATAAACATCCTCGATCAAGTCAAGTGAGCTTTCACTTGGGTTCAACATGAATAAAGTAAATCATTTGTAAGGCAAACAGACTTTTTAAACAATCAGTTTTAAATGATAACTTATAGCATTATTATTTATATCCTGCAGACTTTAACAAATAACCTACAGCATTAACATTTTTGACTTACAGTATTCTTCCAACACTTTCCGCCATTCGACCTTGGCTGCTTGGGCCAGTGTGGTAGCAAGACGGTGTCTGATAAGTTAGATGCAGTCTAGTGGAGCTAATCAGACACAGACAAGTTCAGATCTCTTTGTTGACAAATGCAAAGGAACGTGCTGTTTTGCTGCATATCTGTTAGTCGGGGAGTCATAATATTGAACAGGTTTAAATGTCTGGGTCACTTCAGCCTTAGTAGCGCATACCTGGTATTGTACTGCGTCTCCGGGTGACAGAGTACAAAACAAAATGCTAGATGCTCTCATTCCTGCCAGATTTGACAGGTTATAAACCAGTGTTCATAACCTTTTGTTGGTTTACAAAAATGATGGTTTTATTTCTTCTGCAGATTCCTACCCTTCCGTGTTGTACCTGGTGACACTGTTCTGTTTGTGTCTGGTTCCTCTTTGGGTGGCGGTTGCTTCCAAACATCCTGCCAGTCAGACTCTCCTCCAAACAGGCTGGATACCAATCGTCATCGCTCTGGTGATCAGCAGGTGCTGTCTTCACTCACATGGGTTCAGATGATTTGGAATATGAAGTTTAGAAATGCAGTGTCATAACCAGAAATCAAATAATAATTGGATTTTTTTACTCTTGTAAATAGGCCCAGGGGTTGTGTTTGTGCAGATAAACCTGAGCTAAAATTGTCTCTTTGTTTGTATTCTGGTAAGTGTTGGAGGACTCATTCTGGAAAGGACTGTGTCAGATCCGAACTTGGCAGGAATCATTGTTTATGCTCCAATCATTAACGGTGAGCCCCAAACACTAAGTTTAATTCGGTGTTTGCATCCAGACGTGATTTTTTTTGTTTAACTCTATTTTTCTCCACTCCTCAGGTGTTGGTGGAAGCCTTGTCTCTGTCCAATCTAGTCGTATCTCCACAAGGTTGCATCTAAATTATCCACCTGGTGAAGTTCCTGCAGATCGAACAAAATGCTACAACCCTTGCTCCATTTTCTTCGGTCCGGGTAAAACACACACACACACACACACACACACACACACACACACACACACACACACACACATCACCAATACCACCACCTGATGCTCAGCTTTCTGTCACAGAACCAAATCATCGATCAGCTCAGATTCTGCTCCTCCTGGTGATCCCCGGGCAGTTGATTTTTTTGTTTTCTTCCCACCTGGTGAAGGGAGCCAAAACAATGCCGAGTTTTCTCTTGACAGCTGCCTTCTTGGCTGCCTCTGTGATTCAGGTGAGTTAACCCCTGAAACCCTGTAGTCCGCAGAACACTTGGCATTGTCGTGGCTTTTCCTGTTCTCAATTACAATTATACTAAGCCTGCATCAAATTAAATACCTGGGCCAATGAGTGCCACAACGAATTAGAGATGAGTAAGGGTCGGCTGGTTCACGATCCAATGATGGTTTATTGCAGAGTCACAATTCACCATGCATGAGAAGTAGCCCGGGCTAAGTCTGATCTTTGTTTGAGGAAACACGGTTTTTATACATTTTGGGGCCTGGGGTCGCTCCTC
>CAAE01014555.1:56366-132973 GCA_000180735.1 Tetraodon nigroviridis
GCTAAATAAATGTTGCATTAAAAAAATAAAATAGAATCAACAGTTCCTCAGACGGGTGGACAGTAGAGCCAAACCCTGGTGCAGGTCAGTCCATAGTTCTCCTCTTTAACAGCCTCGGGCAGCTCGTACTGCGCCAGCTGCTGCAGCAGTCCTCGGATACTGTGGCCCTCCAACTGGGCTCTCCCTGGGTCCCCGATCAGAACCTTGGTACCGTGCCTCTTGACGCAGCTGTCTAACCACCTGTGCAGGCTGGCGCCGAGGACTTCATCATAGAACATGTCGCCCAGGAGGATCAAGTCAAAGGCGTCGATCTGAGAACCGATCATATTTTCAGACACACAAGCAGGTGGGTCCAGGCTGTTCAGCTCGGAGTTCATGTGTGTGACAACGGCTGCAACTGCAACACAGAACAGCAATTCGGTAACATTCCATGAAAATCACCTAAAAAGAACATGAGAGACAGTGATGTTTCTGCTGTGTGAGTGCTGATGAAGATAACAGATGTGACTGCACACACGTCAGATGTTCCGCTCAGAAAATGCACAACAGCTCAGACCCTTTTGATGAACCTGCCTGAAGACCGTTTTTCCAGGGAAACCTGATAAAGAGCCTCCTTACACACCAGTGAAGCCTAGATAAGAGGTTGAAAAGTCTTTTCTAAAGCAAATGGCCAAATCTGGAACCATACCGGTGTCTATGTCGTTGGCTGTTACATGAGCGGCTCCACTGAGTCTGGATGCGATGGCGGACGCTCCACAGCCGCTGCCCACATCCAGGACTCTTTTCCCCTTACATTCGTCGGGATTATCCAAGAGATACCTTCGGGAACACGTTATTGGGCTACCATACAGAATTCCTCTACAAATGCGTGAATCAAAATTGGTACCTTGACAGCGCTTGTCCTCCTGGCCAGTATATGGCCCAGTAGGGGTCACGAAAAGGCCAAAGTTCTGGTCTTTCTCGCCAAAATCGGCAATTTGGGGTCAACAGTCGCAATTTGACCTCGGGCGTCAGGCTGTGCTGCCCACTTATCTCCGTGTTCTCCAATATAAATTGTCTGATGGAGTCATCGGACTGAAAGCTTGCCCGTTTAAATGTTTTACCAAGTACTTTACAAAGGCGATTGTATTTTTGCGGGGAAAATCGACATACATACAACATATTTTCGTTAGTAGAAAACTCTTCCAGTCTTTTAGTTCGTTCTCCGCGCTTTACACATCGTAAAACAGTTTGGTAACGGAAATAATGGACATCTACATCAATAATTTTCTTGACAACGGCTAAGTTTTACTGGCGTGGGGGGAAAAAAAGCTCCAAATATAAAGTTTAATTCCACGCGGACGAAAATAAAGGGTGGACAACTGTGCGTCGACCTGCTGAAAACTGAATTCGAAAAAGGTTCCTAGAGAAAAATGGTTCCTACAAATATGACGATCCCATTTTTAAAAAGTCCACTCCGATCAAAACAGAAGCGATGCGTATTTTGTCGAGGGCGAGCTGAACACGCATTAGGTGTCGTGACCGGAGCCGCAGCCGCTGTGTTTTTAACGCATTTCACGCATCTTAACGAATCAGCTGCGCGGTTGTGTGGGAGCCGCTCCGCAACGGTCCCTGGCGGAGGGACAACACAAAAGAGCCAAGCTCTCCAAAACTTTAGCCATGTTTAAACCAACGTCGAGTGCTACTGCAACTGTAAGTTCCTGCACGGAGCCCACGGTTGACACAAACCCCGGAGAGGCAGACGCCCAGGCCGGGACAGACGCACCGGCTGATGGCTCCCGGTGGACTCGTAATAATGTGATGTTACAGGCTATACTGTCAAAAGACCCCCACCCTTTTCATTGAAGAGGGCCCCGGGATTTTCTGCTGAGGCCAAACTGTTCGGAGCCTGAAGAGAAAACAGGCGTCGGTGTTTGAATTAGAAATTAGAAAGCGCGTTTACCTTAGATGAGGCTAAATATGCTTCTCTGGTGCCACCCAGTGGCCAAAAGGCCCACACATTAAATTCCAGGAGCATTTACACTCATTACACAGATAAAAAGGGTATATTTGCTGACATTATTTATATAACTGCGAGTTTTACAGGGTAAAGGTCATTATTTGTTTGACCATTTTAGAATATTCTGAGAATTTCCTGAGAAAGGAGCCTGCATATTCTGTTCTTTGCTGATTTTGCTCCTGAAGGAACCACACACTGACCCGTAGCTTGATCTACAGCATCAAAGTGCTGTTTAACGTCACTCCAAGGATGACTTGGTGAAATAAAATTAAATATTCAGAGGTACATGCTCACAAGGACTGGAGATCAAAACAGAGCCAACAACACACCTCTGTTTATGCAAAGAGGACCCTGGGGTGTCATGACAGGCCGCGTCTTCTAACAGGAGTAAGATTCAGGTAAACAGTGACACCTGCATCATTAAATGAGCTCCCATGCAACCATTAGAAACACAGATACTAATTATTTATAAAAACCTACAGAGCGGTCAGCAATCTACTTAGAAAACAGCAGCACATAGAGCTCGACAAAGATGTCCAGTCTTTGTTTTTGGCTTTGGAGGTTTTATTGTCATAGGTCACCTTAAAACCTTCTGGGTAGTCATTAGTGTGCCACGTGCATCATTGTCTAATCTCATTTTTGTGCACATGATGTCTCACTAATGCTGGTTTCCCGCCGACACGATTGCTGATGTCTGCAGCCATTAACAGTAATTCAGTGTCTGTGTAAAATGCACTTTTAGACCTTGTTTGGCCATTTTGTTCTCCCTCCCTCCCTCTATCCATCTACCATCCGTCCATCTACCATTCATGTCCCTAATCTCTAGAATCTATGCACACCACATATGGCTCCTGCTGTTTTCTGCCTGTAATAAATGCCGATTATCCGCAGCGTCAGACTCTATAGGCTTCAGGACGTGCCTCCGGTCCTCGCTGCCGCAGCAAACTGTTGCAGCCGTGATGTTTCTCCGTAAAGTGGCAGGTGGTCGCGCAGGACTGTATGATTGTAATTAGGGAGAGAACAGCAGGGTATCGCCCTCTGCCAAACTGTTCCCTCCCCAGTGGTTGGTGGCGCGGCAGGCTGCTCCTCAGTAGAGGGGACGATGACACAGTTTACATGAGGCCACAAATTTGAAGATATGGAAAGAAAACTGAATAAAAAAACCTATTTAAATGCAGCAGAAGTCCCCAATAACTACAACCCCATAATCAAAACAAAAAGGTTTGATTGTAAGGAAACACACCCCTTTTTAGATGCATCTGCTCACTGAGGGAGGAGTGGAGTGGAGAGGCCATCAAGCCGTTCAAGAAAACCCTAAAAAGAAGAACATCAACCAACCTGGACTGCGGTGTTGCTTGGTAGAAGGACTCTTCAGATGACACTGGCTCATGTCTCTCTCCTCTCCTCTCCTCTTCTCTCCTCTGATTTTGTTCGTAATAGACACCACACAAATAAAATTGAATTCTAGGCAGTAGGTTTTAATGAATAAATAAATGTAAGGCTATAATGCTTTAATGATTCATGCACTACTTTTATGGACTTAAGGCGAATATATTTATATCTACATAATGGAATGTATTTCTCATACACTGAGTGGCTGAGGGTTACTATTCATCTTTCAGGCTGAATGAACAAGAAAATTGTTCCTTCTATCATCTACCATCTTTTTAAAAATGGCTTTTATGAATTATGAAAGAACTGCTCAGAGCCAGCCAGTGTCCAGGGCTCTGTTGTCTTTCATCAGTTCTGTTGATTAAAGCAGAAAATAGACTTGAAAAAAAAGGCAAAAACACATCACCTACATTTTGAGTTCATATATTGACTCTAAATAACCTCTTAATGGGCTGTTTTTGACACTTCTCAGGGAAAGAAAGAAAATACTGTTTTGCACATTTTTAAAAAAAAAAGAATATAAGCAGAGTGCACATATAAAAAAAGACTCTAAATGAGTAAAAACACATGTTGCTCAAATGCCACGGAACGCTGAGGTTTCCGAGGAACAAAGATTTCCATCATAGCCACTGAATTTTTGAGGAATGTTTCAATTTCTCAAGCAGATAATCACTGGAGGGTCTTCAGCCCAACCCAGGCTCAAGAGAACAGAGAACAGTGCTCATTAATCCAGTACAGGGAACGCAACACGGAGGAATCCCACCAAGACTGGAGGGGCGCAGATTCTATCGGACCTAAACTGTCTGCTGGGACCCAGACCAACGAGATGGTCTCACATTAATTAAGGCAGCCATATGCTGGCTCTGGCCTCCGCAGGCGGAGTCCCGCCGCGCAGCAGATGCAACAAACTATCAATTGTTCTGTAAATAAAATCTATCAGGGGTTGAAATTGAGAGTGTTTTTGCCAGTTGCTTTGTCTGTCCTGATTCAGAATCTCAGAGTTTGGCATGATTAAGACTGCATGCCAAAGACAGACATCTGCCCTGGTATTTCTTAGGAATGTTTTTGATGGAATCGCTGCAGCGTGATTAAAATTCAGCTCTTGTGTGTGGGTTATTTTTGCACGGAACCACTGGTGCAAGTACACGCAGTTACATGCCGAGGGGGAACTGGGGTGGAACTCCAAAGTTCTGTCTTGAAGCCTGAACCATCCCAGCGATGATGTCATAGATTCCCCTGCAGCGTCACCTTTGACCTCTTTACCGTCAGATTTAGCCGCAAACCACACGCCATCAACATGGCTACCGGCGTCTGACGCACACACTCTCACCAGGCTTCCACTGGGTTTATGATGGCTGCGAGATGATGGAGGCAGTGGAAGACAGAGAAGCGGGAGTCTACCAGCAGCGGTCCACTGGCTGTGATCCCAAACAGGCTTGTTATGGAGTCTGAAAAATGCATTTCCCTTTGCAGGATTGAACCCGCAGGACCTTCTTTCTCCAATATAACAGTGAAATACGGTGGTAAACAGTCACAGAAGCAGCTGCTAAAGAGCGAGAGCGAAGCCTTGGCACAGCTGCACATCCAAATGTTGAAAGAAAGAAAGGAAGAAAACTGCATGAGGAAGAGGAGGGTGAGCCTAAACGCAGCACCACAGACACAGCTGCAGATTTAGATGCATCCCAGTGATGAAGGAACATCTGGATTTTTCTTTTTTTTGAAGCAACAAAGCATGAAAAATGTTATTTAAAAATGAAATGTGACATATTTGTTTCTTGCTGTGGAAGCTGCTCATCTCTGCCAAAAGCGGCCACACTCGTGTGTGGTGTTCTAATCACCGTCTACAGTGGAAGCTGCTGTCTTTTTGGTTTTTTTTTAATATTTTGAGTTAGCGGTTTGATCAGAGGGCCGATCCTCGCAACGTAGGCTTGTGGATCAATAATTCCTCAAAGTGCTTCAACAGGGATTAAGCATCCTTCTGGGGGAGCTCCAGAGGTCAAAGCTCAGCTCATTTAACAGCTAATTAGAGGCTCTCGGGTTCTCCAGACGCCTCTGTTTCAGCAGAACGAGCAGTTGTGCTGAATTTGCATGAGCTTGTCGGTGGGAAAAGTGTGGCGCTGCTTTAATAATTGGCTGTAAATGAGTTCCAAGGCCTCCAGCTGTCCTCAGGTGCTTTGGACGTTTTCCTGCTTTGTTTTTCCACTTTGGTCAACGGTGGCAGGTTGTGTGCTGACTTATCTCGTCGAGGTTTTAAACACTAAACCAGAGCAAATAATAGCAATGTGGACAATCAGTAGTCATTCCTCCTTTTTAATGCCACCCAACAACATCCTCTTCCCACACGACAGGGATGGGAGGACCGCAGCGGGCTGCCTGTTCAATACATCAGCCGCCGGTCCGACGTCTATCTGCATTTGGTGGCAGCAGTGTTTGCCCTCGGCTGGCTGACTGAAATAATACCCAGGCCATTCCGGGTCCTTCATAACAGGCGCCCTTTGATTGCATTTATGAAATTCAATTTAGATGGCATAGACAGATGGACTCTGTGTCAGTGGGGACTCTCGTCATTTGTTAGCATCAGCAGGCGTCTCAGCCTGGAGGTACTGATGGGACGGAGACAACAGGGTGGGGGGATGTGGGTGGGGTGGGACAGACAGACAGACAGACAGAGGTACTAAGGATGTTCCGTCCTGTTCATGTGTTTAGTTCTATAAAATTAATTGCAACCCTGGTTTGAGCCCCCCTCTTCCTCTTCCTGCTCATCATCATCAGAATAAAGCTCATTAGACCATAAATACAAATTAGTTTTTGAATAATTTTTCTGGACAAGAAACCTTGTCAAGGAATCCTAATAACTTAGAAGCCATAATAATGGCACTAATATCTATAATATTTCATAATTACACTGGTTTACTCATGTGTGAATGACAAAACAACATTGTTTAATCAAAGACAAACTGGAGGCGCTGCTGTGTGGACTGGAAACCAGTTAGATCAGAAGTAAATGCGGAAGAAAAATGTCCCATAAAGTGTTAAGAAATGACACATTTTTTAATGTTGGAAAATCCTTTTTGCAGTGAATGGGTAAAGTTATTACACCATTTCTGTTGAGAAAATAAACCAGTGAAAGAAAACCTCAATGATCTATGTCAATGCTTCTAAACACTGGAATTTCAGAAGATTAAAAATCTGTCCAGATTCAACGGGAAAAGAAAATCTCAAGAATGTGGCCCTTAAATCTGCCTCTGTTTGATGCCCTCTGTTGGTGAATTATGGATGAGCCTGGAAATTAAAACTGGGGAATCCACTGAGGAGCCGCTGACATTGCGTCTCTACCTTCATCTTCCCCCTGAAAGCTGTAAGTTAAGGTGAGCGGAGATGCAAGCGGTGCCAGATATGAAACCTCAGAGAGAGTCTGAAACGGCGTGTTTGTGTTTCAAACTTTGCCTAAAACCCTGGAGATGCCTCAGGCGGCTGTGAGTGGGCCGGCACAACTCAAACCTGAAACCGGCCCACGGATGGAGTCTGCCAAGCATGCAGTGTGATCTGATGGTGGTCGCACATTCCTCCCACTGGCTCCGTGAGCGCTCACCCCCGCCTCGTCCTCCGCTCCAGTCCTCTCGCTGTTAGAGAGAGGAGCCAGAACAAAAATATCACCCTGTTCCTGGCTGCTTGGCTCTGGAGAGGAGGTGGAAGAGAGAAAGGGGTGCAAAGGACACACTCCCACAAGTAATACTACTGAAGAAGAAGAAGAATAAGAGCAATAAGAGAAGAGAAGGGAAGAGAAGAGAAGAGACTCTTTTCCTGGTAAAAACTTTTAGCCACCAGCCCAATAGAAAGTGTCAGTGAGGAACATTTCAATCTTTGTGGTTCATTTTCTACTTTAAACTGGAGAACTAGAGAAACTAGCGAAACTTTGATTTAACCTGATGGCCTCTTTGACCTTTGCTGTGTCATAAACACAGCAAAAGTTTCTAGTGCTGCAGACCCAACTTTACCCTAAATGCTATTACACAGTCTTATTTTGAAACAATAATAATAAAAAGAAAAATCAATTTTTCATTAAACAATCATGGGAAGTGATTTATGTACATGTAATTTTTCAATTATATGAAACCTGGACTGAATCAGTGATGTGATTCACTGTGAGGCGAAATCGGATGGATAATAAGAGCAACACAGCCAACGCTCCAGAACACAACTGATAAAATGGTGGTGTGGTCGGTTGTGTGTGCAAAGGCCACCAGTTCACTGATTCGCCTGAGCTGCGAACAAATACTGTCGGGACGTTAGCATTTCTGTTCTACAGGATGATATTACCTCACTTTATTCAGGATTCTCCTTCAACTGGGTTATCTCTTTATTCCTCACTCATGCATTTGAACATTAAATATGCATGATAGAAATTTATCAGCTGCATTCAAACCAGCCTGGAAAGCCAGAAAGGTCTACGGAGGAGGAACACCTTCCCTGTTGAATTTTTTCTGGCCTAAAAGCAAAAAAAAAGACAGAAAAAAGTTATTAGGTACGGTGGAAACAAAATAAATATGTCACACTCCAGATGAATGTCTGTCAATAAAACCACAAGCTTGGCCGATATCACAGGAGAGTCGTTGCTGGGTGCAGGTGGAGGGCGTGTGTGTGTGTTTGCAAGCGGCACTGCTGAGCGTATGGAGGAAATAACAACGTTTGAGTGATGGCTGTGACAGAGGCTGATGTCTGCTGTGGGCCTGCATGGCTTCAGCAATAAAGATACTGCAGCTCCAAGTGCTTCATCCAGCCCTAAATGCTCCTTAATCTCCTCATAAACGCCATCTTTGGATCCCATTGAGGAGAGTGACAAACGCTTCATACAGCAGAGGAAGTTTCTGCGCTTAATGGTAAAGTAGACAGATGCCTTTTTCCTGCTCGCAAAGGAAAGAGAGAAGACAAAAGAGAGAAGACAAACCTTCAGATTTGATGCGCACGCCGCTCTGCGTCTTTAGGATCCAGAGCCTTGTGCAGCTTTCTGCACAGATAGATATTATGAATTGTGTATCTTTGCTGCAAATCAAGTGACAAGTATGAATATCTGGTTTGCTGTTTACCCGATCAGCAACAGAACTTTTTAAAGCTTTTCCAATGTGGGCGTGCTCTGCTCTCAGCAGCTTCTGGCCTTTCATCAAATCAATGCTTCTCTTTGAAGGAGGCCCATTTGCCCGGCCTGCTGCTGGGTGTCACCTTGTTCATGGACATAATTGTACATTATGCATCCGGAACGTGCAGGTGCCCGTGTGTTTGTGTGTGCTCCCAGGAGACGTGAGGACAGGTTTTGATCCAAACGTGTGCTTACGTGTGACAGCTCATAATTTGCACGCTTCCTGGCCACTGGCCCAGATAAGGACCATAAAGAATCAATCTGGGTTGCGATGGACCTGGGTGACACACCTGCAGATGGAGGAGAAACTCCAAGGGCGTCTCACAACCTCCTCTGCTCCAACATCTCATTACGCCCACCAAATGGTTTAGACTGGTGATTACAGATGGGGGTTGGGGTGGGGGGGGAGAGAGAAACTGTGTGTGGGAGTCATTTACAGCATATTCTGTAGCACAACAGTGATGCTGTAAGGTCATGAGTGTGTGTATCACATGCAGTATTACTAAAAGCCAGTTTTCATTTTATTGGATGGAGATTTATGGGCGACGCCCTTTCCAAACCACATCACAGGGTTAACAAACGGGGGCCTAAAATGTTCACACAGCCTCACCCGTTATTTGAAGACACCCAGTGGTTTTCAGTGTAGATTATTTAAGTCATCAGCTCACAAACCCAGAGACGCATGGCGACCTGCATGGATTAGCTCCGTCAACGCTCCAGCACACCTGATCCAAACGGCCCCTGACAGGCTCCATCTTCTGAAACAAGGGCTCCATTTTTATGATCCACATCACATTGTCCAAGTGTGCAAAATGGATTCTCCAACAGCCACACGTCTACGAGGGTGGGGCTAAATGAAGCATGGGTGTATCCGGGGCGCAACATACGGTAAAGCAGATTGGATCAGTCGGGATTACCGAACACAAGAAGTTGCGTTTTAGAGACTGAAACTGACGGAATGTTAATAGAAATCTACAAACACAGTTCCTTTTGTTCAGTGTCCATTTGTGTCCACCACGCATCCTCTAGATCAGAGGTGGGCAATTATTTTGCCTGAAGGGCCACATTGGGTTTTAGATCTTGATGAAGGGGCCGGCCCCCAAATGAGGATGGGAGGTTAACTAAAATGTGCTTGATGGATTATTAATATATTAGACTATTAACATGGACTAGAACATGTTAGCATGCTAAGTGAAGAGGGGGTTGAACTTCTTTCTAAACAATAAAGCTAACAACCTTCTTAATTTGGCTTGTGAAAACCTGTTGCAAAGGCTGTTCGGGCCGGATTAAACAGCTCATCGGGCCACATGTGGCCCCCGGGCCTTAGTTTGCCCACCTCTGCTCTAGATTCTGGAATCTACTGTGTTTGTGTGTATTTTCCAATTTTTTGTGCATAGTTAATAACAGAAATTAATTTGTTTTTTTATTTTATTTTACTCCATCTGTGATGAAGCAGATGAACTGCCATCATCGGAGAACAAAAAAACCACACCTGTTTACCTCCTTTCCCTCCATAAAATTGCAAATTTTTAAAGGCGTATAGAAAAATATTGAAGTTGCTATCACAACACATAATGAAGGAAAAAATAATTCAGTTTGCAACTAACAACCATGTTATTAGTTGCTACTGTATATTAATGTGAATCTCTATTGATCCCCCGCAGCAAAAGCTGTTAGTGCAGTGATCACGCAGCAGATAGAAGCCCTGCAGAGGGAAGATTTTTCATACTTGAGCTTTGGATCCTCTTTGCTTGGGGTAATGGTTTTTCCTTCCCCTACAGCAGCTCTCCCCTTTGAACCTGAAATATTGTTTACTGTGCATTATGTCAGAAATATGTGAATGTTTCAAAGTCAAACCCACTTCTGTTCATGCAAATGGAGCAAGAAATTACACATCAAATACAAAATAAGTTAGCTAGCGTAAGTTGAAGTGTTGTTTTATTTAAAATGGATTGTTAAAAGGTGGTGGCTATCAGATGGATGGATAAAAGGCAGGTATGATAAATGCAGCACTGATAAAGCTAAATATGAAATGGCAACAGCTGATGGATATCACTGACCTCTGGTGCACCAGGAACCATATAAGAAATCTGTAGAAGGAGGAAGACTCGAAAACTAGAGGCTGCTTTGGATTTTCTATTGTCAGCGCAGATGTGGTATTTGTAACTGGTATCGATAAGAGCTTAATTTGTCAGCGCCGTCGAGGAAACAGAAACCAGTTCCTGCCATTGAGCGCCACAGAAAAGGGATAATTAACCGAAGGCTCACTCGAGCCATGCGGCTTTGTGTGGCAGGGCATGGATGGAAAAACCAATAAAGAGCGCCTCTTTGGTTGTCATAAAGCTTTTCTGCGCGTCCAGTTTGTGAAGCCGTGCAGATTAAGTTCAAAGAAAGAAAGACGGATGGTTTTGGCTGCGTGCATCCTAAATCCGGCTTCTGCTTAGCTGGATGTGTAGATCAATTCTTTAGGCTGTGCAGAGATCAGCCTGGTGTCAGGAGATATAGGGAGGCCACAATAAACTGTGGAGAACTTGGCATTTAGAAATACATTATTAAACAATTGAACCTCCGCTTTAAGCGGCGTGACCGTTCCAGTCATCCGCCGTACTCCCCTCACTTTGAAGTGACTTGTTTTCACGGCTCATGTCTCCAAGGAGCCTTCAACTCAGCCGAGCGTTCCCATTTGATAAGCCTGAAAAGCACAATCAATCAGTGGACTGACTCTGCACTTTTCCTCTCCTTCAGAAGAAAAAAAAGCTGTTTTATATCTAAAGAGAGCAAGACAACATGGAAATAAGCTGGCAAGCGGCTGGAGTTGGCACATTTCGGCCGCCCATTTCTACACGCAGACACGTTCGAAATGTCGGAGCAAAAACCTGCGGCCATCTAAACTGTGAAATATTCCAGCGCAGACAGCTGGTTCCTCTGAAAGATCACCATCTTTCCCTCTGAGGTATGGTGAGATTCAGTGTGAAAAGTGTGTCAAAACATCTGTTACTATCAACAAATTCACCAAATTACACAATAAAAACTGGAGAATATGCATCATTTTCAGACCTCCGAGCTAGTTGTTAGTCTGTATTGAAAGTACATGAAAATGCATCAGAACATGTCTGCGAGATGCTTCTATCACCGCGGTTACTAATACATGGCTGATTTAGCTCAAAAATGATTAAAAAAAACAGCATCACACTGACAAAACCTGCCAAACACACACTCAGGACATAAAAGTGGTGATAAGTAATTGATATTTACATGTTTCTGTATACTTATAACAAATAGGTCAAACAGCAAAGATGCAGTGTGCTGTGGAACGCTGCACCAGTGGAAACACACTCTGCAGTAAATAAGCCCCCCAAATGTAAAGGTTTAATAATGTGGTTCCACTTCTTGGTCTTTTCCAGTGACATGATCAGCACAGGAAATCTGTCTCTGTGTTACTGGAAACCATCTTTTTTTTTTTTTAACAAGCAAGGTGATATAAAGAACGGATTTTTCCAGTAAAAAGGTTCAAGTATACCTATTTCAGTGATACACACAAAATTTGGTCCCATTAGTAAAATTAAAGCACTTATCTTCAGTTTTAATTAAAAGAACAACTAACATCTGATTTGCCGGTAATGAATAAACGTTTTCATTGATTGTGTCTCGGTGTGGCTGTCTAAAAAGTCCTGTTTTCCACCAGACTGTGCGACAGGTTCCTAAGCTCGGCTGCAGAACGGACTTGCTTATATCCCAGCAGTGACAGAGCGTCTGTGCACAGCTCCTGCACCGTCTTCACGATGTCGAAGCCAAGTCGAAGCCTCCAGCTCTCTGCCGTGGCTCTGGAGTCCCTGCTGGTGGAGTACCTGTAGTTCCACTCTGACTGGGAGGACACGTTGCTCCTGGTGTTCTTTGTTATCCAGGCCTGCACCCTGCTCTCCATGTCCAGCCCCACAAATCTATAGATCTCCTCGGCCTTCTCTTTTGGGCTGAACGCCAGGTCCTCATAACGAACCAGCAGGTAGCGTCCCCGTAACCATGCCGGTCTTTGCAGGCCGGTCTCTGCAGAGGCGGTCATGTCTTTGCACGTGCTGGTGATCTGGGACAAGTCCACATATCGTGGCTGCCGCCCTGTGGAGTTCCAAATCTTCCAAGGCCGGAACTGATCAGAAAATGCCATGATGCGCGAGGCGAGGATGGCTCGGGGGTCTCTCACCAGGTGAATGATCTTGAGGTCCAGACGTGGATCCTCCGTCAGGGTGCGTAGGTCCCCCACCTCAGGGACCCTCACAGTTTTTATGGCTATATGTTCTTTTGATAGACACGACAAGGAGGCCAGGGTGAGGTTGAGGGCCCCGCACTTCTTAGGACACCAGGTTTCATCAGCTGAGTCTGGCAATGCTCCGTTTATCCCATCCATGCACACGGGAGGTGAACAGAGAGCATGGCTGGAGCTCCGCCGGAAGAAGGAACTGGTGACGTGTTCTTGAGGCTCAGGGCGGATGTAATTCTCTATGAAGTGGAGGTCGCATGTGTACAGATTGAGGAGGAGGTCCCTGTAAGCTCCCAAAAGCGCCCTGCGGTCCAGGTTACGGCGTAGTCTGCTGCTGGAGTTGGTGAAGGCCTGCTGGACATGGTAGAGGGGCTCGAACACATAAAAGACCTCTGGGTGCTGGTTGAGGAGCTGCCCGGTGAAGGAGGAGCCGCCTGCGGGTGGATGCAAAGAGCAGGATGTGTTTCCGAGGTGACTCGGCAGCTAATGGGCCGTCATCGCACAGGGCTCTCCACCTGATGTCTTAAAGAGAAGAGCAACAAGTTTAGAAAACGTGATCACAGACAACATTAGCTCGTCTCTTAAGTGTTCTTAATTGGTAGGAGTAAAAGTTTAGGAAAAAGTTGTTGAGTCGAGCCAATTAGTCCTAAATAATTAAAAGGGGAATTTTGCACGAGTCGGTAGTTTGTCTGCTGTTGGTTTCTGGGGGGGATTCATGAAATGACAGATGTCTAAATATAGCACAAACTGGCTACCGTGTAATTATTGCTGACGAGGTGTTGATTGCAGAATGATGTTACAGTTGCATAAAGAAACTTGGAACCGGCAGACTGCAGCTGGGCTGCAAAGGGGGGTTTAGGTCAATTAGAGGATATTTACTCTATAAAGGACATTGCACACGTTGCATTTTCTGATGCTTCAAAGTCCTTAGGCTATCCCTCCGTTTTTGATTTTCTGTCTATGTTGCTTTACTCACAGAAGACCTTTTTTGCTCTACCTCTGTGGTGTCTGGACTGGCAGTGGTAGGCTCCCTGACAGGGTCCCGACACCGAGTCCTTCAGGGTGCGGATAGCTGTATACTGGACCCCCAGAGATGTGCACACCAGCAGCAGCACTGTCTTCCAGGAGCACTCCATCTTGCCCCCGCCCACGGCCCTACATTCTTCACGCTGATTTTTCAGAGAAAACCACAGAGACACGCACAATGAGATTTCATTCCTAATGCATTTTTGGGCTTCAAGCATGCACAGCCCTCCACTGCTGTCTAAAGCACAGCCAAGGCTGGAACAGTTATGGCTTAAAATGAAAAAACACACAGTAGTTTACATTCATCTCTCCATTGAGTGTAATTCAGAATACATTTTTTAGCATCTTGTTTTTTGTTTTTACATATTCCGAGTCATTAGAGAGCTTATTCGTTGATGCAAAAACACTGGCACAACATGATTATATCTCCCCTTTTTACGTACTTGGATCTTTTATATCTAGGTTCACCTTATTTCATACTCTTATTTGTTTCTATCCTTAGCTAAAAGGTTCAAGGAAGTGTGAATAATGTCATATTAGCTACAAAATGAAAACAGCTAGGTTATTGATTTCCAATGCTGCGGTGAGGGAAATGCAGCCTTCCCTAGTGCAATGAGTAACTTTTACTGTTTCTAACATAAGCTTAGAAAGAACTACTTAATGGTGGGAGATGGGCCCACTATTCTGTTTCCACAGAAGATAATCAAAGGTAAGCCTGTCTAAGAAAGGCAGTGATGTGCCGATCCACTGTACAATTGCTCTGCTATTTAGGACACAGCGTTGCATAATTACATTTCACTTCATTTTGCTTTTCCTCTTCTGCGTAATTAAGCCTGTAAGCCCATCAGAGGGCTACATGCTCGGATAAATATAGCTAGCTGTCTTGACAAAACCAAATGGAGAACTTGCATTTGTAAGTTGTTTGCCGCTGAGCATGAAAGAGCATGGGGAGATGCAATTTTCCCAAATGCATTTGAGGAAAAGGAGAGATGCTGCCATCCATTTGTCGCGTTACATCAAAATGATGGCAGGTAATCACTCAAAGTGGGCACACGGAGGTAAACATCATCAAACCACAGGTAAATATCACATTACTGACAAAAATAAATCATGCCTTTCTGTTTACTCCCTCATTCTCTTTGGTGACTCACTCATTAATAACGTTTGTGTGTCCCTGGCAGACTCATGTCCTCAGGATACATCACACTGAGCCGAGATCAGCTTTTGATATTCCATTAATCACAAGAGGAGGAAAAGACGCTCACGTTGTGGGTGAGGGGGTAGGAGAGTGAGCGAACATCACGAACAATGCAGAAAGAGCCTCTGCAAAACAGACTTATCATAAGTAACAGAGCCCCTCATCCACAGAAGACTCAGCTGAAATAATGAGAAACTTTTGACCATCCCGCCGTCCTCAGCGGCAGGTTCTGTTCCTCTTCAGCCGTGATCAGAGATACACACCCCCTCTGGAAGACAGACGCTTCAATTTGACTTGCAAGCTCTCTGTTCTCCCCGGCTTATAGCTCCTCCTGCGCTCACCGCGGGGATAATAGGCACTCTGTCAACAGTTGGGAAGCAACTGGGAGATTCGGATGGTCTCACATTTTGTAACCCTCACACAATAACAGTGCTTACAGGGATAAAGAGCGGGAGGGGGTGGGCTGGATCAGGCAAAGATTACACAGTGCGCTGTAGGCTCCTCTGGCAAGGCTGAGTGGTAAATTCAGAAAACACAGGCATCGACTTCTGCTCCCAGCTAGAGTACTGAAGATAATGACATATGCGCCTGCTGAAGAGGCAATTGCCTTGGTGGAAAATAAAGGCAACAAATGAGGTTAGTAGTCAGTGATGAGGTTGGGACTGAGGGATTTGCAATGCCGGTGACAGAGCGATGCAATACCGCCAAAGATTTCCTATTAAATGTTGACAGATCCTGCGTGGTTATGGGCTGGAAAGTGACGATGGCTTCTGGAAAACACACGAAAGAGTTTGGCAACACCAGGAGGAGCTTTGTCTCTCTCACACACACACACAGTGCCTGTAGCAAAGCGGAGGAGCTGCAGATGACCCCGGGCTACACGAGCTCATTTCACTGGTACGAGAGAGGAGGATTTTTGTCCTACGTAATTCTTGCTGCACACGCATGTTTACGGTTTGTCCACAACGCTAAAACACTGACCACTCAAACTCTGCAGTTGGTTTTTTGGAGATGTGGCTAAAATGTAATTTATGGACACCATGAAACAGTAGAAACAAAGAAAATCACAGGAAGAAAAAAATGGTGGTTATGGTGGTCCATGGAGTGTACAGTTTAATATAACTACAAAGAAAATGGTCCCTTAAGTGCTTTAAGCATTCTTTAAATGATCTTTTATTATTATCGCATTAACAGAATCAGAAAAAATAGTTGAAAGTAGGTTAAACAACAAAAGCGTTAGAGTAAAAATGAAATGTATCAAATATGAAAAAAAAAAAAAAAAAAATCCACAGATGATCTGAAACCAGCGACTATAACAGGTCATTTGAGCGCCACATAAGCGCTGCTGAGACTGGGGACATAATTGGTGGGTTAACTGATTATACCCAACTCTGTCGCGCTCCTGTCAGAGCAGAGCATCAGCACCGCAGCTGTGCGTAAAACGCACAATAGATTCTTCTGGAAAGAAAGAAAAAAGAAAGAAAGAAAGAAAGAAAGAAAGAAAGAAAGAAAGAAAGAAAGAAAGAAAGAAAGAAAGAAGAATGTTTTTATCTTACCATCAACGCGCTGTGTCTGATAGATGCTCCTCGGCCTCTCCGGTCATCGCTGTGGTCTTGGCGAAAGTGAGGACGGAGCTGCGCCTGGCGCTGCGCCTGTGCTCACCGCCGTGGATGCGCCCCGGACGCCAGGCGGCGAGGAGCGGAGTGATGAGGAGGCATGTCTTCCTCCCTCCGGAGACCACGCTGACTGACGGAGCTCTGGGCTCTTGATTGGATGCAGTATTGCCCGGACGCGCGTCACGCTTCGGTGCCGCGGGGCGCGTTTCACGTCTCGTCAGTTTAGGAGGAAATGTGGTACCCGCACGTGTACGCGCGCGGCTCAGATCGGACCTGGCTGCCCTCACACACACACACACACACACACACACACACACACACACACACACACACACACACACACACACACACTTCATTCTTTCTATAACCCTCTCAAATATTCGTACATGCGGGCAGCTTTTTAGTCTCTTAGCGTCAACACCTCAAGGTGCTTCTGTCACTCTCACACTCCTAAACGCACGCGCAAGCGCACGTATGAAATGACAGTGGCCAGATGACCTCTATTTTTCCTCATTCCAGTGAGGATGACGGCTGTTATCAGATGTGCCTATCATCTCACCACCTCACTTTCTCACCCTCTGCTTGGTCTGAGGAGATGTGCGCCTTCGCTGCCCCCTGGGGGAGGGGGTTGCCGGGAGGTCAGACTCAGCCAGTGACAGCTCCATTACTTCTGGGATTGCGGGAGTGCTCTGTTTGCAGCCTTTTAGAATTATGCCCCCCACTGTGACAGACTCATGCTGGAGATGACTGAAGTAACATTAATAACGTCTTTGGGTGCATCACACGTTCTCCTGCTGTTAGAGGGAAAAAATGACTGAAACCTCCGACAGTGAGGGGTTATGTGCACGCATCTCCCCTGATTGTGTTCCAGTGTTTGCAGAAGTGAACACACTGGTGCAGTTTATCTAAAAAATGGCAGAGCCTGGATGAGTACAGACTCAGGATACATGTTGTTGCTTTGCTTTGCTTTGCACACCATGAGCACGCAAGCTGCCACCAACACCTGTGAGGGATCCAAGATTGTCTCCTGCTCGGGCGCCTCTCTGCTGGGATCACTTCACTCTACCAATTGAGAACAGTCAACACCCGCCCCCCCCTTATTTTTTCTGGGTGGGAGTTAAAGCATGCAGGTGATACGGCACAGTCAGACTTCCTCTGCCCTATTTGCAAATGCGAAGAGAATTAGCTCAAATGTGCTTCCCAGATATGGAGCGCTTTCATTTTCCTCTTCCAGAAAATGCTGCCGCGTCCCCAATCCTTTCATGACACATTCACGTTCTCATATCTCATCTTTAACACAACAGCTGTACTTTACTTTAAGGTGAGTGGAGATTGTTCTAACTCTCGACAACCTTCCAGATGTAGTTTTCTCTTCTAGTTCTGAACTTTTAAAACGTATCTGTTAGATTGTAATGCTATAGCCAGTGCCCCATGCGTGAAAACAGTTTAGAAATTTACTTCAAATATAAAAAAAAAACAACTGAGGAGCTTGTGACTGTGTTCTGGCTCTGATAAGAAGGGAATGAAATAAATCTTTTCTCTTTATTCAGCTCTCTTGCAATACTGTAAGTGCAATAAACAGGTGAAAAGAAATCTAATTTCACTGACTCAATTCAGTGAAAAATAGCAGGTTGGTGTTCACACAAAGTTTCTCAGCTCATCACTGCAGCATTGGCAGATTTTTATCAAGTTTAGAAACTTTCATTTGTTGAGTTTGTTATTTCGATAACTCATGAGACATCCTGTAAGTTGTGTTCAGCCTTATAGAACTTTACATTTGTGGTGGGGAAAGGGCCCGTTAGAGAGCATGAAAAACAAAGCTAAAGGAAGAAAATGAAACAGATTTTACAAGTGGCTGGTTTCACTGCACACAGTGTTCCATGGTCTTAAGTCTTCAAGTCCATATACACACACACACAGTGTTTTTCATTTCTGACCGAAATCAGACACCACTTCTTTGGTGTGGAACTTAAATGTCTGATAAAACCAAGAGTCCGAGTATAAAACATATCTAGTTTTATCTGCACATCACATTGAGAGATTAAAACAAACAAACAAGGGAAAAAACCATTAAGGCCACCCACAGCAGAGTGGACACGATGAGAGATGTTGGCAAGCCGGTGCACTCGAGGGTCTGAGGCGGCCACAGATCAGGCTGCTTCTGAGGCTGGCGATTCTAAATGCTGCTGGGAGCGAGACGCTGTTTGCCAGCATGCCAGGCCTGACGGGCATCCTCCAGGTTGCTGCTCTCCATTTACATCATGTATTTAGATGAGATGTCCACTGATATCCTGCTAGCCTCGGAGCCGCTTTCATGTTTCTGGCAATCTGGGAGAAACCACAGCAACTGGACAAAAATCTTTCTCTCCAACACCCATGCAGCCTCCGAGGGCAACAAGATTATTCTTACAGGATTTTTTAAAGAAAATTCTTTCCTTCTCCATCACTCTGTCGAATTTATTAGGGCCGGAGCTTTCAGCTAACGTTTAGCCGTCCATGATGGTTCTGTCAAGCTTTTCAATTCTGCAGAAGCTCTGTTTTATTAAAGATTTGCTTGTGCAAGCTGAGGTGCTTCGCTGCTGGCAGAGAGAAATCGACTGAGTGACACACAAGATGATGACAGGAAGAGAAAATATTGGGCACAAGGGAAAGGATACCCAGACAATAAGGGAGTGAGAGAGAGAGAGAGTGAGAGAAAGAAAGATTACATTTGAGATGAAGGATGGGAAAATAGCAGGAAGCTTGAGAAAGTTTACACACACCATCTGTGCACTCCACTGTGCAGCTTGCATTCACGATGCAGTCTGTGGAACTGTTCCACGGATCTCTCGAATATAGATGGTCTAATTTTCCAGGCCTTTAGAGATTCCTTTAGAGATTATCTGTATTTTAATTTCATCCACACATCAGCCAACAACCTGTGTGCAGATGAGGTGGAACGATCCTGAATTTGTTGCTGGAATTTTTTGTCCTCTCAATATTTTGCTCCAGCGTAGCTTAAGAGCTGTTTATGTCCCCCACCAATCAAAAAAATGAGGTGTAGCAGGTTAGCTCCCGCAGGGAAAAAAAGAAAAACCCACCAACGTCCCACCAACACAAGGTACGTCAAGGTAGATTAATTGCTTCTTTGCTTAAAAAACATCACAGGGTGAATTTGATCCCAGTGCAGGATTAATCGTTGCTTTAGATGCAACATCTCTTCATTACCAGCTGAATCACACAGGGGGGGGGTTGTATACACAACATCTCCACCCCCAGCCCGACGCCCACTTGTCTCTATGTTATAGACTTCAATCAAATCTAGTGGAGGCCTCTCGAGCCTTCGGGAGGGAAGTTATTTATTTCTTTCCTTTTTAACCGGAGGTTTTTGATTGGTTCTGGTCTCTCTTGGATAGCCCCTCTGAAAATAACACGCATAATTGCTGCGGGAATGTGAAACAAACCGACCCTTCTACACGTCTGGCTTGTAAGCTGTGAGAAATAGAAAAATCCCAGATGCATCATCTCCTCTTGTGTGCAAATTGTTTTCTCATCTGCATACAGCCGCCTCTCTCCTCAACGCGTGTTTAATCTCTGCATTTTCATTGTGAATCCGGCGCGTTGGGATTGTTCTCTGGTGTGTGATCGGCGTTGTTCACAGAAGGTGTACCTCGTGCTCTCCGTGGCTCCTCGGCAACAGTAGCAAGGCACCACGCTCCCCGCCGGGTCCCGTCTTTCCATCCCACCAACTGCTTTTGCTCTCAAATCGCTTGCATCCATCATGTTTGTGGGGGTAATGGGCCTGCCGAATCCCGGGAGATGGGACCACAGTGGGCTGAGCCACCAGGGACTGGTAAAATGCTGAATCTACAGAATATGGTCTCTTGATGGCACAAGCATAGAGAAAAAGGGGCGTCTGGGCCATGAAGGCGTTACCGCCAACAGCTGGGCCTTTGATGCAGAGGTGAGAGTGTGTGTGTGTGTGTGTGTGTGTGGAAGAGAAAGACGGCAGATAATTTTCAAGCTGGGAGTCGAGTCACATCTTGCAATCTGTTCTGCAGAAGATGAACAACAAAGGAAAGATGCATGAAGCAGAGTCAGATATGGAATTTAGTTTACAGTCTGGAATTCTGTCTGATACATCTCCTTATCCACCTTTTTTTCTTCTTCTCAGCAACATGCAAATAAGTTTCACTGTATATTTGAGAGTTGTTGCTTAAGACTGTATTATTGCTGATTAGTTGCTCATGACGTGGGGGGAGAAGTAAATTATGCCGACATTGAGCGGAATCTCAAGGAAATGCTCCTGAGTTGTGGGCCAATATCATGACCCTTATACTGAAAACTCCTCTGCTGCTCTTCTTTCAACAAAACATTTGAATAGAGCAGATAGAAGAAGAAGAGCGATGCATGAACAGCAACAGGAAAGGAATATTTACCGCTGAACAAATTCAGGTGCATTTTTAACCAAACTCTCATGTGCCCTCAGTGGGATGGACCACAGTTAACTGGTCCATATGAAGTCTTCCTGAAAGCTGAATGGAGCGTGCCGGGTCTGGCCGTCCTCTGAGGCGTGCTGATTCCTCTGCGCTCGGCCTCCCGGGGCGTTTCTGTGTGACTGAGCTCGTTCCTAATTACACCTGAGTGGAGCGAGCAGCTGCTCCTCTTGCACATCTGCGTCTCCATCAGTGGAATCTATGAAGTGACCTACGCAGAGCCAACCGGCCCACGCGGGGGCCCCTGTCCTCCCCTCTGCTCACCTGACTCCTCTACGCTGCTCAGCTGCACTCAGCTGTCTGAGTATCTCTGAGTATATTTGGCAGCTTTACCTTTGGATTGAATCTGACTATTTTTTCTTCTTTTTACTGTTATCAGTGATGTTGTTAGATTTTATTTTTGTTGCAGCAGGACAGCAGGCAGACTTCATCAGGCCAAAAACAAATAACAAAGTTCACATTTATTGCACAAATATAGAACAATTTATTAGTTACTGCTGTTGGATATAAATACTCAACGATTCAAAAGGTTAAAAATGTGGGACTAATAGAATCTGGCAGCTGGAGCAAAGGATTTCCAACCTATTGTTGTAAAAATGACTAAAGACAACACAAACTGAAGCAAACACACAATAGCCTTTGCTTTAAATATTGCAACTTCTCAGTCTTTGGTACAGTTTAGTACCAATGTTTCATGGCCAAATAACATGTTCTCTTGTAGTCTTTGGTTGGTTACTGAACTTGGGTTGGTTCCACAAATATCCAGGTCCATTTTACATATCTTAAAAATCAGATATTTTTTGTGTACTTCACACGCATACTCGATGTAAAAAAAAAAGACTAACATTTCAGCGTCATCTTCTACACGTCTAGAATTGGTGCGCGCCAGGTAGGGGCAGGGTTACAACGAGCGTCACAAACAAAGATGTCACGCTGAGCCAGGCTGCTGTGAGGCCAACACAATTTCTTTGTGTCGTGGGAAGATCAGGTAATTAGTATCTGACTGTTGGCGAGGCAGCTCCCAGCTATGATCCGCTGCACACCTGCACCTGTCGTGCTGGAAACAAACGTGCTTCTTTATTGTTTCACCTGAGTGGCCAATGTTCTGCACTGTCTACACATCCCAGCCCAGATTTTGCTTCATATCACTACTTAATTTCTCCCGACACATGAAGCAAACAACTTTTGTCCATTTGAGGACCCTGCAGGTCAAACCTGTTTTCCTTTCAAGCACCGCATCTGTTTACTCGTACATAAACTCTAATGAACCCGACTGTGGACTCTGAAGCAGCTTCCTTTCTGAAGAGGGAACAGCTTGCAGAGTTGGTGATCAAGCATCATGATTAAGCGCCAACTGTGAGAAAACGGCATGTTCGGTCCAGTTCAGCCTTGCACTGATTACGCTCATCAGGCCCCCATATGCTGCAGGGTTTGGAGGCGCACCAACTGATGCTTAAGATGCAGAGTTTTGCCAAAATCGTTTAATTACTGGACATATGGGCTGATAAAAGGACACTTAAAGGATATTAAAAGTGACTCTATGCATCTAAAAGGTTTTGGTTCTCATTAATTCAACAAGTTCAAATATCAAACCTGTTTGGAGAATATATACAGTACATGTCTGGTGCTTACTGTGTCTCAACAGTAAGCGTTTTTTTTTTATTTTTACCAAAAAACAGAGACCAAAATGTATTTCAACTACTGTCAATATGCAAAAATGACTTATTTCTGGCTGACAGAAACGTTTCCATTTGTAGCAGGCAGCATCACACTGTGTCACAGTCAACAGTTCCTTCAAAGCCACGTTTTCCTGCAGGTCAATTTCAGTCTGCAGAAATGACGTGCTCATCCAGGGGAAATTGCTCTTTGTCTCTCCTGGAAAGGTCCTCCACATTTTTCACCATGGTGAACAGAGCTGTACTTGTCAGCTAGCACTGAATCCATTAAATTTCTAATTCTCATTCCACTTCTTTCAAACGATGATGGTGAAGACTGCATATGTCAACCCTGAAGATTCCTACTCTTCTGTCAAAGCACACTGCACAATTTATTTTTCTTTTTAGGCATACACGGAGAGGGACTTTATTCACACATGTTTATGTGGTGTCATGGATCTTACAGGGAACTTTATTAGAGATTTCTGAAAGACACTGTCAAAGTGTTGTGGTTTCCCTCACATTTCTATTCTGATTATATTTCTATTCTAAATGTCTGTAGTTTGCCACAATGTAGTAGAATTTCAGAGTAAGGTCACCTGTAAATGAAAATATGGTTTTAGACAAAAAATCTTTCTTGATTACAAAATAAAATAAAATCTACAATTTTGGCTATATTGGCAATTTGGCTCCACTGTTGTCTACAAAACTAACAATGACCAGAACAATATACATGCATGTTATTTTTTAAAGTAAACAAACCATATAATCGAAAAAGAGCTGCTTTAAATTGAGCTGCTGCAGCCTGGATTCGAACCGGCGCAGCGGAGTTTTGCGGCCGTTTGTTCTACCCTCCACTGGCGGACACGCGGAACAAGAGAAGAAGAAAAAAAAAGAGGACGAAGAAGCGTTCGTGACGTCATATCCGCAATTCCTGGTAAAGGTAGGGAATTTTCTATTAAAATGTAACCCCATAGAGCTCTTTCTAAATATCTATAGATTCTGGATGACTTAGACTAGTAATTGTATTAATTTGCGACATTGATCAAATGATACATAGTGAGAATATGTATCTCTCCGCATGTAGTTTTTCCCAGCGCCCTCTGACTGGTAGCCATACAGCTAACTACCTACCTAAGACTAGTCCATTTACTTTATAGACAGGAACAAATATTGTTTTCAGAATATTGTGACGCAAAATTGAATACCAAGTCTGCATTGCTTTGTAAAGACGTTGTTTTCACTAGTTGTGGAAAAAAATGTCATTGACTTGACTTGGTTTTGTAACTGCCTGTGTTGTCCTGTAACACTCTGAACCGTTCAAATACTTGTTTTAAAATTTCTGGGACCAAACAATTTAATAAACAACTAAAAAACAAAACAAAACAAAACAAAACAAACAAACAAACAAACAAAAACCTAGGTGATACTGGTAGTCATTATTCTCCATTTCTTGTAATGATGCTTTCTAAAATGTAACCCACTTGATTGCATTTGCCTGATCCAGCTGCTATAGTTTCACACTGTTTGCCCCACTAAAGGCAAGTGAATTTTACTCTAATGCCTTAACTGCCAAAATATTAAGTTAGGTGAGTCACCTAATTTGCAAAACTGATGTCTGGTTTTACTTTTTTGTTTTAATGGAAGGTTATGTAGGTATTTAGCAGTGTTCATTTAATGTGAGTGACATCAACCAATGCAATTTCTTCCCTTGCTTTAGGTACCTAGCCCCAGGACTTTGCATTAATGTTGCGCTTGGTTGCAGCATCCCTGAGTCTCCGGTGCCAGTGTTTTACACCTTTACATTTTAACCCAAGGCCATGTATGACACAGAGCTCAGCAGAAAATCAGCAAGTAGTGGAGGACCTCTATCACCTCTCTGTGGACATCCAAAAGGTCAGAAAACTTAAGGGCTGGGTTCTACGTCAGAGCCCAGCTTACGCGAAAGAGATTGCCGATCCGCTGAAGGACATAGGAGCCTCAGAACTCAGCATTGCTCGGATCTTAACAAGTCACCCTGAGGCAGTTCTCTGTCATCCGGAGCATGTTCAGGCTCAGAGAGAGCTGTGGATGTCTGTGTGCTCCAGTCAGAAAGACCTGGTTAGCATTATTGAAAAATTCCCAGCCTCCTTCTTCATCTCCTCCAGCCACCATAACAGTCAGCGGGACAACATTGCTTACTTCCAGAGTCTGAACCTCAACAACAGAATTATCACCAAGCTCATGGCCAGCGCTCCCCATAGCTTCAGCCGTCCAGTGGAGCAGAACAAGATGATGGTGCACACTCTCCAGCAGGCCTACCAGGAGCTCGGGGGAGACGAATCCAACATGAAGATTTGGCTCCAGAAGCTGCTGAGTCAGAATCCATTTGTGTTTCTGAAGGCTCCAGAAGCGCTGAAGCGGAATCTGCTGTTTTTGCAAGACGGAGGCTTCAGCAACGCAGAGCTTCTCCATCTGCTCTCCAAGCTCAGGGGTTTTGTTATCGAGCTGAGCCCAGACAGCATGCGCCGCACCCTGGCGTACTCTCAGGACACCATGGGCTGCTCCTGGCCCGAGCTGCGGGACATGGTTCTCAAATGCCCGGCTTTGCTTTACTATCCTGAAGCCACTATTTCAGAGCGCGTGAAGGGCCTTCTCCATGCTGGCGTCACCATGGCTCAACTCAAGGAGACTCCTACGGTTTTAGAACTGACCACGCAGATAGTTCACTATCGCCTCCAGCGACTGAAATCACACGGTTACGACGTCAGAACTGGTAGTCTGGAGGTCCTGAACGGCACAAAGAAGGATTTTGAGATGAACTATGGGAAACTACAGCTACGTAGAGAGAGACCCATTTTTAACCCCGTTGCTCCTCTGAAAGGAGATGATTGACATCCTAAATTGCATTAAATTATCCGCCTCTATTATTGGACTGTTTATGTTCCCATTGGCAGTTTTCAATCACAATAATTTGAAGCTTCCTTAAAGAGATAAACCCTAATAAAATTGTCATTTAAATGCTTTATTTTCATACTAAGGCAAACACAACAATAATTTGTTCCCACTCTCTGCTAAAATCTCCAATGCGGAGACATAAAAAGCATATTAGCAAACTCCACCAATTAAGCATCTGGACTCTTGAGACCAAGTGCATACATTTACCAAATTAAATGATTTATCCTTCAGGTGTAAAAGATAAACAACACTAGAAAAGAAATCATTTCTTATGACATGTTTGCAAATTAACTTACCCAATGGCATAAACCACAGTGGCCTAATGACAGATGCACTGACTCACCCTCCAGTCCTGAGTGGGACCGAGGACAACTGAAGCCTGTGCCGCGTCTCATTATCACACCTCGTCCTTGGCAGCACAACTGTTGCTCTCGTGGGGGAAAAAAATGACAGCGTCTGTGATTTTTACTGCCAGAGCCGCTTTCACTGTCTCACGGCTTTGACTCTGAATGCTGGTACCATGGTCTTCTTCACCTAACTGGTAAATGAAGCACTTGTGTTGTTGTTGTTTCTGCTTTCCCAGGAGAAACCTTCAGACTGGAAGTAGTTTTTTGTGTTGGTAGTGGGGTAACTTTGGTCACAACTGTAAAAAGCCGAGGCTGTTTTTCCAGAGATAGCGGGGAATATACATTTCCCTCCCGTTTCCGGCCATCTGCATGGCTCCGCGTGGCTCCAGAGCTTTGGAAATAGCCGCTGTGCTGCTGATGGAGGAGCGAGTGCGTCAGGTAATCAGCGTGGCCTCTACAGATGGCTGCCTGAACGCTGCTTTCCCGCTCTGAACCAAAGCATAGAATGCCCTCCCACTGACCCCATCTTGGTTTTCTGATTAATAAATCAAGGAGAGGCACGGGGGACAACAAGGCCCCAGGCGGTAAAATGTCACTGTTGCTGGGCTCATCCTCATTCTCATCCCGACGCTCACGTACGGCACACAAGCAGGAGAGGTTAATAAGAGGGAGAGTAACTCATCTGTTTTTCTTTCGCCTTAGTCAGTGGGGCTTGTTGCCAGTAACGGGTGACACCTGCAATTAAAAGAAATGATTTCCATCTGAAGCAGATGATGAGCGGACGACCACCGGGGCGGAATGAAGCCCTGGAACATCAGCACATCCATTCGGGGGCAGTTATCTTCTGAGGTGTAAAAGTCAGTGGAGGCTCTGCTCTGACGGTGCAGCCTGCAGACGCCGACACAGCTGGGCCGGGCTCGTTTTGCACCTGTGGACTTATTTAAACGGCTTCAGGAAGCAAAATCCACATGCGTGCGACGCTCTGGGGCTTCACCGGGGCCTGGCAGAGTGGACAAATGCTCAGAAACGCTGTTAATCGGGCCTGCGATGAGCCGTTATTGCACTCATTCAACATGTCAGCGTTGTCTGTTTCAGTGCTCCAGATGACCACCAGCAGCCTCACAATAAGACGCCGTTTTAACGAGTGAGTCCAGACACTTTGTTGGCTTATGATTTATTTTTGTGGGCCAAGTGATTGCGCACCCTGCGGAGTGCTCTCCCTCACCGGCTAATGATCTTATTGCCCTTTGCAGGTTGTAGATGGGTAGATAATTAGAAACTTTATTTATCTCTCAAGAGAAATTCACATTTTCAGCAACTAGAAAGAGGAAACACGCAAGGGCATGCAAGTCTTAGGAAAGTACTAAATACTAGAGCTAAAATACTCAATGATAAAAAACTTCTATAACTATCATATGTGCAGAAACTCTAGAGTAACTATAGTTTTTAGTATTATTTAAACATGCTCGGACAACATCATTGGGATACTACTTTTACTTGTGCTTTTGCCACAGGTACAACAGGAAATTTTTAAAATCCTAATCTAAAACTTTAAAATATTCTTTAAATATTAGTAGGACACACAAAAATGTACAATACTAATATTTATAATGCAAACTATAAATGTGATGCTAAAAAAAAATCTTAACATAGGGACCTCAGAACCCAAAAACATGATTTTGATTTTAATTCTAAATGGTAAAATAAACTGCCAGATAAAATAACATAAGAACAGAAGAGGCGTCTCTTTTCCCTCTGATTTGTCTCCATCTAGCGGCGGAAAAATCAAGAACCCAGACAGAAAAAGGTGAAAGGATAATGAATTAACCACTAAAACAAAAAAGATAAAAGTTAATTGGAAAAAAGAAACAACAACCTAGAAACGTATCTTACCGATAAACCGCAGACACTCCTTGTCTCTGCTGACGCTCACTGCTGGTCTTCGGCTGCCGTCTCCCTTTTGTACACTTGACATTTGTACTTGATGCCGTTTTCCTCTTGGATTCCATCCGGGACGTCAGGAAAACTAGAGTCAAAATAAAAGAGAAAAGGACCTGGTGGGTCGAGGGACGTTGAGCAGCGTTCAGGGTCGCTGCTGACACCGGTGGAACCTGGTGATCCTCTGCACGTCTGGTCATGCTGGGATGGAAACCTGCTTCAAATATTACTGAACGTCTGCGAGGCTATCCACGTCTCCATAGCAACGTCAGAGCTGAACACATTTTTCCCTACAGCTTCAATGACAGTTGTGGAATCCCGGTTGTAAAATTCTTCCGCATCTGGACAAATTAGATCCGAAGAGGATGCCTTTCGTGATCTCCTAAGTTTTTGTTCCTCTTTGTTACAGAACACGAGACGATCCGAAGGGTTACATTTGAGGAACTTTGAACGTACCCGTCTTGGACTTGAAACAGCTGCCTGTCAAACTCGGGGAAGAAAACGTCGCATTCAAACTCCGCCATGATGTCGGTCAGGTAGATCAAGTCACACCACGGGTGCTCCATAGCTTCCTGATCCCACACAAACGGGACACGGTTAGCCAGGAGAACTTTAACAGCAGTGAACACGTGTTGCTGCTGTGGATGAGGGTCAGACAACGTTGACGTTGGGGAGCTAAAGCGGCTCCGTGCTGCAGAGGCCGATCCAAGTCTGGGGAAACGTGTCAGACATGGTTCCCTGTTACCTTGTAGACCTGCACTCCTCCGACAATCCAGACGATCTCGATCAGGTCTGCCAGCGGGGGCTCTGAGGCCAGGCGGACGGCAGCGTCCAGGGTTTCACACACGAAGTGGGCATGGTCCGGGACGGCGCTGTGGAAGGACCAACAGCCGACGGGGCTGGATTGGTTCATTTCAGATTCAGGAAAATAGGAAAAGTGTGTCCAATTCACTCACAACAGTGTCGTGCTGAGCACCGTGTGCAGGACATTGGGCAACGGGAAGGTGGACTCAGGATGGGAGATCCAACACTGTTTCCCCCAGATGATCATGTTCATCTTTCCTGAAAGAGATGGAAAAAAAGTAATCAAAGAGGCACGAGCGGAGGAATATGATGGGGGAGTCAGGATGGGGTGTGGCGCTTCTATACTGCTGTGGATTGAAGCAACCTTTGAGGAAGACGCGGGCGGGGTTACCTGGTCTGGACACCCTGGTTATGGTGCTCAGGAAAAACCTGAACTCCGACCTGGAAGAGACACACTTTAATTCACTGACGCAGAAAACAAATGAAAGCAAAATCACAATTCATTCATTCTGGTTCTGTACCTGCCGGATCAGTATTCCTCTGGAATAAGATATTCCTGACACTTTCAATGAGGAATCAGAATGTTAAGTCTTGATTTTTGCAAGCAGTGGTGCTGTGTTTTCGATATTTAAATTGGAGACTGTTACCAAAGAAATTAGGTAATTATTGAGAAATATACAAACCCGCGCGCGCAAGCACACAACGAAAATAGATTTTTGTACCGTCCTTTGCAGCTTTGTTTGTTAAACTTTCATTTTCAGGGCTCTGAACTTATCTCCGGACCAAAGTGCCAGCGGCGGTGACGCGCACTTACGGTAAGCTCCAGGGCATTCGGTTGTCTTTCCCGATGCCGCCGCCGTTGCACTTTGCCGCGATGAGGCGGACGGGTTTCTTGATCACCTTGGCCGGTTCCATTTCCAGCGGATAGCGAGTCTCCGGGACCGGGTCCGGTGTCGGTGCGCACCCAAAGCGCGCCGGGTGGATTTAAGGAAGTGTGAGCGCGGCTGTCGCCGCCCACAGGGCCCGGACTGCTGTTGGTCACGGTGATCTCCACCGCCTCCCCAACACCCGGGGCCACGCAGTTGGGCCTGGGGCCACGGTACCAATGCTCCACTTTTATTTCTTTTTTTTTTGCAGAGAGACGTTAAATCATCGTTTCATCAGTGATTCTTTATCAAAAAAAGAAAAAAATGAAATGGGTTCGTTGGATTGCAACATTTGTCAGACACCTTTGGCCTCAGCCCCTGTGACCCTGCCGGGTCATGTGGGCAGCAGCGTGGAGCATCGATTGGCTTTTGGAGTCACATTCTGGCTTGTGAGAGCCCACCACGCACATGAGGGAGGGCTGAAGACCTCAGGAGTGAGGCCGCAGACGAGATCTCCGATTATCAAACAAGCGTTTCCTCATGTTGGGAAATAGTTTTTTTTTTCCTGTATTTAGTTATATTTAGAATCAGATTTAATCATGGAATCACAGAATATAACATTTTGTAAAAGAAATTAGTTCCAGCAAACTAAATTAGTAACAGATGAGAGCAGAAACATGAGCATTCTCCTAAATCGCTTGTCCCTTCTGCTCTTTTGTGGAATAATATTAGGATGAATAACTTTATTCTGAAGGGATTTTTTTGAAGGGATGCCCTTACCACACAAATAAGAAGCAGTGTCTAACTAACATATGCCAAATTAAATCTAATATGTGTTTTTAGCACACGTTTTACAATCAGGACCAAATTATTCACACAAGGGTTCTGAAGAGGCTCTGAAGGTTCTTTAAGTTGAAAAACTACTGCAGAAAAGATGTGATCTTTAAAAGAACAGACAAATTGTTTTTTTTTTATGTATTGGAAGGACTCAATTGTAATACTTGTAATCAATTGTTCACACTGTTCACACAGAAGAATCTCCTGTGTGTGTTGAAAAAGGCGTTCCATTTTGCATGAACTCCCCGTTTGTCTCGGTGATGAGCCCACAGACCAGTAAAGGGCTATCACGCACCCCCGTGGAGTCAGGCCGTGTGAAACAAGCTTAAAGTTGCTTTTTAATCTATTTATATTCAGCTTTGTTCAGATTTCTACATCCACCAAAGACGTTATGAGAGCTGGTGTAGGCCTGTTCGCAAAATAGAAAAAAAAAAACAGTGTTTCACCCCAAACAAGGGTTCCTCAGCACAGTTGAACTAAAGCTGTTAGACGTGATGGATCGCTCCCGCTGGCAGCTTCCTGCTCTGTGGGCGCGGAATCATCTGACACTGCTCAGAGTACAAGTAACGTGACGATGATGCTGGTGACCATGATGATGATGATGACGCGCAACGTACCCATTAAAATGGGTTAAAGAGCTTGTCACACACTCCTGATCTTTGACCACATGACTGTATCAAAGCGTGAAATCAAGCTTTACTAGTTTCTAAAGTCCATGAAGCTCTGTAGCTCAATCTGACCAAACATCTCTGTTTTTATGTTTGGTAATCAAGGAGGCATTCAAGACGATGTTAATTACTTCTCAAGATTCATAAATATTGATCAGCTTTTTACCACTGATGTTCAGACTGGAACCCACGCTAGCCACGGGTTCTCAGTGTTAGAATTAACAGACTGATTTTGATCTACTTCACAGTGTCACAACGCAGCAGCGTTAGCAGTGGATGCTCTCACGACGCCACTGCTCTTCCCTCCAGTTTGGGTGTTCTGACTATTTGCAAACAAAGCCGTGGTGTTCTGTAGCAGCTTTGATATCAGGGGTTTTTTCTTTTAAAAATGGCCATAAAGATAGTGGCCCAACTACGTGTGTGTTAGTAAACACGTAGGATGACTGTGTCATTGGGTGCTTTCAAGCAAACCCGCCACTAGGTGGCGCCACGGGAGCAGAAAACCAAGTCGTGACCTTTATGTGGAATCCCCACGGGAGCTGGTGGTTCAGGAAGACGGTACTACTCTGTATTCTGACATTTAAACCATTGAAAAAGAGCACACAAATACTTCAAAGTATCTTGTATCTTGATATATTTTGTCCAATTTGCAGGTAGTCTTTATATTGGGGTGTTGGTCACAATCATTTTTATTTTTCACAGCTTTGGCGTTCAACATCATTGACCTTCTAGAGAGAGAGAGAGAGAGAGAGAGAGAGAGAGAGAGAGAGAGAGAGAGAGAGAGAGAGAGAGAGAGAGAGAGAGAGAGAGAGAGAGAGAGAGAGAGAGAGAGAGAGAGAGAGAGAGAGAGAGAGAGAGAGATTTCTGTCTTTTCATCAGCACACAGATCGATGAGTTTGAGCCGTCCAGAATTCACCTATTTTCTATCGACGTCAGCCGTGAGCGGCTGGGGTGAGCCTCCAGCACCAGGGCTCACCCTCGCTCCAGGCAGCCGTGCTGTCCGACCGGGGCTGCGGCGCGTCTGCGGGGCGGGACGCACACGCAGATCTCAGCTGCCTCCACTCGATGCACCGTTTTTATACCGAGCCATTTCTTGAAAATGTGATTAAAAGTAGATGTTTTGCGTTTTTCCCCTCCTTGCGCGTCAACCGGTATTTGCACACGCTTTAGCAGGTTATTGCGCCACTTTAGTCAGACCAAATAGTAACCGTGAGTATATCAAAATGAATAGACTTAACCACCATGAATGCGTTTAGGCTTTTATTAAAAGGTTGAATTGGAGGATAATTGATACAAAATAGCCAGCATAGACTGTCTAATGACCTTGAAACAAATGCCAATTATTTCTAGAGTTCTCCTTTAGAGGACAGAGATACATTATGCATGCAATCTATTATTAATGGTCTTGAGTCATGTTACGATCAGACATAGGCTCTGAGAAAATATCTGAAACAACCGATCCTCTGAGTATCCGTCCGCTAAACAGGCTGCTATATGGGCAGATATTCCTATACTCTGATATATTATTTACAGTTTCTACTCAGACAACTTTTCCAAAGGTGCTGTATTTGATTATTCTAATATAAAGTATACATGTTGCCACTCGAACAAGCGCTGTGTTCACTGTTTACATCGCATTTTTTATTAATAAATCGTACCGTGAGATCGTTCGGTGACTTATCGTCCCTCTGGTAATCCACCAATCAGAACGCTCGCTTCCTCTTGCTGTCCGCTTATTGGTGGACAGCCGTTCGGCGCCCCGCCCCCATGTGTCAACCGCCGCGCCGCTGGAGCGCCGATGGTTGTTGATACCCTGTGGTGAAACACAACTCGTTCACTTCACGCTGCAGCCTTTTTCGGGACTTTTGCTTCAAATAATATTAACCGTCGGCAAAAAAAAGACTCGCCAAACTTCCCATCGCCTCCGTCCCTGCCCCTCCACTTTCTTTTACACTAAGCTCCCTAGCGCTTTTACAGCATGAAGTGCAGTTATGGCAAGGAGTAGCAAGACAGTAGCGAGGACCCTGGAGGATTTGACGCTTGATTCAGGTTATGGTGGAGCCGCTGACTCCTTCAGGTCTTCCAGCGCGTCGCTGTGCTGCTCAGAGGCACATGGGGCCAATCCCTGGCGTCTAACCGACTCCATGCACAGTCGACACAACAGCCTGGACACTGTCAACACGGTGCTGGTCGAAGACGCCGAGATCCTGGAGAGCACCGGGCGCTTGGCTAAATTACCCGAGCTTGAAGATGTGCCGTGGAGCCTCGGGGAAGTGGCGTGCGCGCTGAGCAGGAATGAGGAGGTGAGGCTGCCGACCCTTCCGCAGGACGTCCTGCTGCGGCTCTCGGTGATGGTGAGCCGGGCTCTGGTGAGGGTCGCCAGGGAGGCGCAGCGCCTGAGCCTGCGCTACGCCAAATGCACCAAATATGAGATTCAAAGTGCCACAAGGATTGTCCTGTCGTGGACCGTGTCCATGAACTGCATCAGCGCGGCCCTCGGTGCCTTGTCCATGTACAACATGAGCACCGACGAGGAGAAGTTCGGCCGCGGCAAAGCGGCGCGCTGCGGACTCACCTTCAACGTGGGTAAGTTCTTCAGGTGGATGGTCGACAGCCGGGTTGCTGTCAGGATCCACGAGCACGCTGCCATCTACCTGGCTGCGTGCATGGAGAGCCTCTTCCGCGAGGTGTACGCGCGGGTGCTGCGCAGTGCGCTGCTGGAGCGCGATAACGGGATCCCCAAGTTGACGGTGGAGACCCTGGAGCAGGCCGTCAGCGGCGAGGCCGAGGTCTGGGGCTCTCTGCTCCCCTGGCAGCACCTGATCTGCGGCAAGAACGCAAACGGTGAGTCCTAAAGATAACAATGGATCCTTAAATGAATTTAAAACTGTCACATTCTTGATCCCAGTCAGGATTCAGGAACTTAGGGGCTTATGTTCTTGTTTTGTACCTGAAATCACGCCTCCTGAGGCTATTTATTATTTTACTGCATATCTTTACAAGTATGTGTGCAATATTTTGAGCGGGGCTCATAATTTATAGATTTCTGGTAAGGTTTGATGACATAAGATGCTTTTTTGTGCGTAAATCTGTCTCCCTGATGGGATCCACCTCTCACCCACAGGCGGGAGAGTATTCCCCTGTGTGAGACTCTCCTCTAAGTGTTTAGAAAATCCCATTTGGTCTTTGAAACAAGTGCAGTCGTATTCAGACGGAGCTGCTCCACCTGTAGTACATCACGGCTGCATCTTTTGCCCCTTGCGGTGATGGATGCGGTGAGACTGCCGTGCTGGCTCCCACTTGCAACAGGTTTATGTAATAAAAGGCCTTGAGGGGGTTGAGGGGTGGTGCAGCACCATGTATTATTCAGAACCCATGTGAATAAAGCTGGATTTATGCAGCGTGGAAGAGAAAAGGGAAACTTTGCGACTGTGCGGATGAATCACCAAAAAACTGGCTCTCAAAATTTGCTCCATTCTCTTTGTGTGTCTAACAGGTAGAATAAGCATCATCCTTCTGTTTGTTTCCTTTTAAAGCCTCTCCTCCTCAGGCTGATTTACTAGACTCTCCAAAAAACCCAAAACAAACAACCTACAAAAGCAAAAACAATGTGAATCAGAATTAATAGTTTTAGTCAGGCCTGTTCTCAATTATAATGCATGTCTTTAAAAGGTAGACGGTCTTTATTTACTGTTTACGTTTGGTTTTTTGACAGACGCTGGCTAACCTGCACATTTGAAACACAAATCACCAGGAAGAGTCTCCTGTTCTCTCTGTGTCAGCTGAGAGTCTGCTTTAAAAAGTCACAGGTCAAAATCTGAAAAGTACTCTATCATTTAGGTCAGACATGCACTAATTTTAATATGCTGAACAAAGAAATTCTATTACCAGATTATGGAGCCAATTCATTGAGCCAATGTGTTGAGAACAGGCCATTAGGGGGCGCTACAACTCCCAGAAGTTTATATCTCAAAAACCAAACAAAATAAACAAACAAACAAGCAAAAACTATCACTTTCTTATTACTCCTGTAGTATTTCTGCTAAATGGGGCCTGAACTTCATATTTTGTTACTCATCTGTAGTTGTTTTAATTGGAAAGAAGCAAAAACATCGTCATTTAGGCGGTAGATTATCTGGTAGGCAAGGAGTGGAACCCACGTGCAATGCCTGGCACACCTCCTGATGGCTTCCTTCATCCTCTCTGTCTCTCCGCCAGACTGAGGTGGTTGAGTTAATTTCTCCATATTATGCTAATGCAGGAGTCCAGCTTTGTCAGGCAGCCTTTAGAACTATGTTGATTACTCTGCTTCCTGAGTTCATTTCTTTTTTAAAATCCATCTTTTCCCTCCCCTTAATGCACTGTCAAAAATGTAATAAAAGCGTGGGGTGTTTTTCCCTTTAGAATAGAATAGAAGTACTTCATTTATTCCAGACATGAAAAGTTAATTCGTTACAGCAGCAATTATCAACCATATTTACAACCAGTTAAGAAGTGGAGAGTAGGATTTTGAAATTAAATTAGCGGGGTGGCTGCGGTAAAACCAGTGTGGCAAATTAGAACAAAGCTAGGGTTCCTTGCAGAATTGAACATTGTAGATGTAAATTAGACTTTATAAATGAGCTAAATAATTTGTCATTTTCGGAGCGGAATTTTTAAAGCTTATACTGGAAAACTGGGCTTGGTGGAAGATCAGCGTCTGTAACCTGAATTATTTGGATAACTAATCAATACCTTGATGCATGATCTGTATTATATAATGCCTCCCCTCACCTGCTGCATCACACAATTCTGCACCGGCATATGGCCGTCCTCCCACTTGCTTCAGCACACACTCAGCTCAGGTATCAGCAGCGTCTCTGCCCATCCCTGACTCACTGTTTTTTCCACCCACGCGTTGGACTTCCCTTTAGAACAGGAAGGTGCTGCTTAGGTTTTCCCAAAATTTCTCTGCTTCCAGGACACGGCGCCGCTTTGATTGCGTAAACTGTGTGTGAGTGACTCTGGGAACGTAATGTGTAGCACGCCGGGTCACGTACCACCCACTTTAGGCGTGAGACGACTTTCAAACCTCGAAGAAGCTGCTTGAATTAAAAGTTCAAACGGAAAGTAGATCCTCGTGTCTAGGTCACATCACAATTCCAGGTCAGTTTGGTTTTATGGCTCTGGCCAGGCATGAAACAGTGGAAGGGTCAGCAGCCTTTTTAAAACAAAAGTCCGAGTAAATATGACAGGGTTGCTTTTTTTTTTTTAAAACTGGGACTTCTTTTAAGTGTGCCTAAATCCTCATTGGGTAACAAATATAAAGAGCTTTATTATTCCTTCTGTGAATACATGAGTGAATTATTAGGGAATTTTCCAACAGGCATTTGCAAGAGGTTCCACTTTCTGCACTAGTGAACAGAAGAATAGTTAATCTGAAGTAAACTGTGCCAAGACCGGCTCAAAATAATCAGGGTATCGTTCTATCCACTTTCCTTAAGGCTTTCTAAGAAAATGGTGCAAGTCGTAGGAAGGGAAACAACCTGCGCAACCGAGGCCACTTAAAGGTTGTTTTATATGTCTCCTATGGAACATTATCTCCTCAGGATCTGATTTTTCTGAAAGGGCTTTCAGATTTATTTTTTAATTTAGAATGCCCATGTTGCAGAGAAAATAAGAAAAGTTAGCAGCATGCTTTCTCTATGAACACATTTCAAATTCATACTTCCATTATCCAAAACCCACCATCATTCTCGTAGGAGTTCTTATAATTCTTAGAATTTGACTTGTCACATTCAGGTTAGTGAGAGAGTAGATAGTCAAAGCCAGTCCAGTGCCGTGTCTCTGTCAGCCTCTTGATGAAACCGACTCAAGTGTGGTCTTCCTCTCAGCCTTTAATGGCAGACCTGCTCCACCTCCCACTTTTGCAGTCGCGAGACCGAATCCAAGCAGTTCATGGATGGCTGTTTGTAGTGGCGTTCACTCCTCATCTTCTGAGCGCTTTACTGCTGATTTCACGAGCACTGATTTATTCCAGATCCAAATCCATTTACGGCCTTTTGTCTCCCATCCAACAGTCAGCGCTGCAGTGTGAGGCCAGTGCCTGGTGCACACATGCTGTGGGGAAGGCAGTCAGACAGGAATGGCTGTGCTCTGCAGTGGTACCACTCAGTTCCAGACCCCATTATGTCTGCGATTGAGATTTAACATCTCTGTACTGGGGGACCCCTGACACAGCAGCATACCTTTGGGAATATATGCATGCAAGCCCAGGAGGACTGGGAACTCCTTCTAAAATGGAGGCTAATGCTCCTGCTAATGGTACTTTACTTAATGGAGAAGAAACAGGTTTCTGACTGTAGTTAGTTCTTCACTCCGCTGCCAGAAATCGATGCCTTTCCTATTGTAATATTTTTCCCCGTCAAACACCTCCCAGCAGGAGATCCACTAGATAAAATGTTTGTGTGGCATCAGAAAAGATATGCACGTAAATGCTCATATTTTGAAATTTCTTTAGGGAATACAAATTTAAATTATGTTTATTAGCATCTGCTTAAAATAAATACATTTCTTGGTAACATTTATTGCCACTATCTTTAAAACGGCTTAGTCTTTACAAGAACAAAGACTAACATAAACAAAAAGTGCCTCAATAAATGCCTCCTGTCTTTTTTCCCCCTTTTTTTAATAAACTAAAATACAACTAAAAGCTTTAGCTAAAAAAAACAGCATTTATCTGTAAAGAGTACCAGTGGAATCAGAAAAAGTCCCATTTTACCTGCTGACAATTACATAGGCTTTATCACCATTTTTCTTTTCAGTTCTGCTGTCAGAAGCACAGCGTCCTTTTTGATGATTTTAACTCCTTAAAAAATACATATCAACCATCCACTCATTGTTACTCTTTAATCTATAAATAATTCATAGCATTTTTGTTTAATTTATTGGCAAAAATAACAAGTCCCAGATCCTGAAGCCCCTGTAGAGTTAACACCGAGGGGATGGCGGCAGTGGGCCCGTTTAATAGGTAGAAACCCAGAGCAGAACCAAACGCTTATGGTTCAGTCTCGGTTTTGTGCACCGGCTCTCCAAAAGTGATGATAAACTGTAAAAGCAGCACCCCTCTAACAACAAAGAAAAACCCCTCTAACAATGACTGGATGGACAAAAATCCAGAAAAGCCATGGTTAGGAAGGAATTCATGACTTTGCCTTTGGAGACAAAGCAGAAGGAGAGAAACAGGCACAGATGGCAAGAATGGAAATGGGAAAATCCATAAAGGAAGCTGTGGGTGACAGATGAGACCCAGACAAGTAATTTCTATTTCTTATTATAGCAGAAAGTGGAGTCTGAGTAAACAAGTGCCAGCAAGTGGATCAGGCCGGCCCAAGTATTAGTTTTCTACCTCCGTGTTTTGCAGCTTTGCATTGCGGTTGTTGTACGAGGAGGAAGCGACCCAGTTTAAATACCAGTCACTCTTGTCAAAGTTACTGGTGATCAAGACCTTTTTACCTGTAGATCGAAGCCGAGAGACTCTAAAGAAGGTGTGAGAAAAGTGACGTGTGAACAAGCGCCTTGTCAGAACACGTCAGGATTCTTCTCGACTCCCAGCTGGTGAATCTGCCTGTTGTGAACACAGCAGGTTTTTGGCAACAACACACCCGACTGTTACAGCAAGTTGTCAGCGGCGCCATGCAAATCCGGTTTTACAGGCGTCTCACCTGTTCAGTCAAAGTATCGCACAGATGACTCACTGGCAGCGGCGGCGCTGATGAGTTCATTACTTGTGAGAAAACAATTTGCGTTGATGTCCCGCTTCCCCCGGGTGTGTGTGGGTAATCATCAGAAGACAATACTGTCACATCAGAACATGGTTTCAGCGACTCAGCCAGGGGTCCGGCAAATCACATCACCCTCTCGGCTATTTCAGGAACCAAGTCCAAACATTACAAGTGCAAATGATCAGTCTGTCTGTAAACAAAAAATAACAGAAAAGCTAATACTTAATTTAAATTTTAAAATTTAATATATTTTTTTAACCGGCCAGAGAGGAGATAATATTTGCAGGGTCTGCAGTGTGTTGTTGTGCTGTATCCCAAAACAGGACAGTTTGTGGTTTAACGTGCATGTTGTGTGTTTTTTCTCCTGGCTGGAGAGGTCAGTGAGCATTTTTGACTTAAATGCTGCTGCTTCTGTATTGTTTTGCCACCAGTTCTACAACCTTCTGCCACCTCTTTGTTAAAGTCCTCTGCATTTGTTTGAAGGTGCAGTAAGTGTGTTTCGCCTGTGTGCCTGGTTCCAGAGCAGCTTCACGCTCCGTCCACTTTAGGCTGCCTGTTCTGGGGAAGTTGTAGCCATAAGCGTGGGTGAAAATGTCGCGGCTGCCAGCATTAGCCTCGCACATGGTATCGTGACCGGGAATAGATAGATGGTTGGATGTCTTATCCACACTGCATGAGAGCAGGAAATAACACAAAGTGATCAATAAAAATCAATTTTGTCCCCTTCTTTTAGACAGAAAAATAGCTGTCTGAGAAAAAATGTGCTCCTCTGAGCTGCTTTCAGGCTCTGATGCAGGTTGCAGTAATCCAGAGCTACAGTAATACGCAGAAATAAGAACATATCCACGGTTTCTGAGGTGATTGTGGGGAGATGAACTTCTCAAATTTCATCCTATGTTTGTTCCTCACCGCAGAAAGACACTAACTATAAACACGGAGCAGATACAGTGTAGTCCATGTGACAGGAAATAAAAACACCCTGCTCCCAACGTGGAAGTGTCCTTTTGGAATAAACAGAGACTTTGACTGGAGGACATGCTGTAATTTTCCTTGTATATTGTATATTTTGGATATATACACTGGTTTTCCCCCACCACTTTTGCACTTTGTGCTGCTGCTTTAGAATTGCTTTCAAACTCCTTGTGGTTTGGAATATAGCTTAAAAGCTTAAAACAACGCAACAAACAACTTCCTCTCAGTGTCTAGTGTCTATAAAACAACAGTTTTCTGTTCTGTCCAGGGTAAGAGGACAAAGGTAGAGGATTATCAGTGCAGGGTAGTGTTGTGTCTCCAAACCCAATGTCCACAAGTCCCAGTTGAAATTCATTTTGTGATTAAGCTGCTCTGTCAAGTTGTCCACGAAGCTCACGCACTCTCAAAGACGTCTGCCTTTTGGGTGGGATTTGGCGTCCATTTGTTGTCTTTGATGGGTGTCAGCCATGATCTCTCACACGTACGGAAGCCCCCGAATCAGCTGACACAGTACTAATTCTTTTCCAGTGGAGCGATATGCCATTACCTCCCATGAGTGCTCAGAGCTGTTGGTGAGGCATTGCAGGGCAAAACTTCTACTATATCCAACACTCCTCCATTTTCCATTGCACAACTGCCTCAATCAAAACCGGTGACCTGAAAATGTGCTCAGATGGTCTCAATAAGAGTAATCAAGATCTGAATGAATCCATTTGTCTTTCTGGATTTTTCTTTTTTTTCCATCCCCTGGTTTTCCTGCCCTGAATATTCTCCCTCCTGCCTGTCTTTTCTATTTGCTATTTCACAGACGTGATGGAGAGTAAGTGCTCGGATGAGACAACCTTGTCCAGTCCTACACGTCTGGCAGGCGTTCTAAAACTCCTGTCAATCCAGGTATGGAAGGCCTGGCTCAGCTGTAGACGGACTCGCACGTGTGTGAAACACAGCAGAACTCCAGAAGTCCAGATCCTAACGACCAAATCTAAAGGCATTTTATGAAAAGTCCTTAAAACTGAATGTTTCTCCTTTTATTTCATTCACTACCTGGCCACCTATTTTTGTCCCATCTTCCTCTAACCCTGACCTGCATTTGGAGCTTTACCTCCATGGTCAGGATGTGACTCCTGTATTAGACTGCACATTCTAGGCCACAGATGTCTGGAGTGAAAACAAAATCCCAAAGACATGGCGTTCCAATTTAACTTATCTTTAAGGGCATCAGTCCTCATATATCTTGGCATAATCAGAATCATCAGGAGAATGTGGTCCTATGCTAGTAATACCTTCTCTCCCCTGACTTTTGACCTAAGATTTTGAGACAAGGCAGAAGGGAGGTGTATGTGACGTTTGGGAGCGTTCAGGAAACATGCATTGAGATGTGTTGTGTGAAGTGACCAGAGTGTAACAGACACACCTCCAGCACCTTTCCATCTCAGACTCTGCAGTTGTGCAGTAAAAATCAAGCCTGCTTCCCTGATGCTCAGTCCACAGCTGAACTGGCAGCATCTGGTATGGATTACCCCAGGAGAAGGTACCAGCATACAGCCTGTCTATTTTGTTCCTGACGTGTTTTTATTAGTAACATATGCTGGTTTCTGCTTCACTCTCCTCTTCACTCTATTTTTCATGAACCTGTTCAGAAAAAAACCCCATCCTGAACGTGAAGGGAGAGTCTCTGGAAGTTAGAATTTTCTGTTTGTTTATCTTTGAGAAGTAAAGCTAATTTCTAACTCCCACACTGCTGTCATAGAACAATGGCAATTAAAGGCCTCCATAAATGAGTCAGCATTGTCGTTAGCTGCCGACGGCCGTTTTATTTGGCTGCTGCGTTAGGCGGAAGTTGGGAGCGTGCTCTGACTCACAGCGTGGAGCTGAGAGAGTGATGTGCTGCTGGTGAAACATGTGTCACTCATTTTTATACCTGTCCGGATGTGTTCCTCTCGGTTCTGAGGCATATAGTCTGACTCACAGCTGCAAGTCAGGATTACGTCTCCTGTTGAAACATGGTATCACTTGGAATACAAAAACAACAAAAATGACATGAAACAGTAAAAATCCAATTGATTATATGCATTATATGAATCAAAAAAAATTTTTCTCACACAGAGGATATTGAATTTTCCCCCTACCATGATGTTTGTAGGTACACTTTTTCCCAACATCTGTAATTTAAACCTGTTTAATGTGTTTTATGAAACCTCTTTTTCCTTTTTTTCTTTCTCTTTTTTTGTACGTATCAGTCTCTATATCAGTCAATGTGAAAAAGTAACCCAATAATGGATTGAAATACCACTGCCTTGGTGATGATCTGATTGCAAAAGTAATTTTTATTATTGTAACCTTTTGCACACCTGCAACTTACCGCGGTAACAAAATTAAAATTCAAGCTCGGCTTTCGCGGGTAGGGTGCGGCATGTGTCAGGAGCTGTGTGTAATCAAAGAGAGAGGAGGAGAGCAGAGAAGAGGATGAACCCTAGAATGTGAAGAGAAGGTGGAAACAGTCTTTTGTGTTTGTGCGAGTGTGGCAGAAGAGAGCAGGCTGACCCCAGATCTGCACTATCAGGGTTGCCTCTGCTGGCGAGGGAAGCTGCATACATCAAATCCAGCCTGGTTTTTTTTTGCCTGTCAGTGGTTGGATCTGAGTAATCTTAGCGACCCCTAAGAGCTCTGCGGCCACGGTGATTCTTCAGTCCAGTACTCAGGAAGATGGATGACAATGGCTCAGGCGGGGAGGCAGGGATCAGCACCCTGAACCACTGATGGGTGGAGGCGAATATTGCTCCTCCAAATCATACCACTGATTTTTTTTTTTTTTTTAGCCACGATTAAGGTCTTTGTGTAGTAAGACTTTTTTAAAAACTGCCCTTTTTGGCTTGTGCAATAAATGTTAAGAGCGTAGGAAACCTGATTTTAATAGATAAACTGCACAATCGTTGCTGCCAGTTTCCTTCTGGAGGTTAAACTAAGAAAATCTTTGACATACAGGTGAATTAATTTGACCAATTGGATTATTTTAAAGTTTGGTGCAACATTGCCATGATCCATTTAAAAATATTCAGGCTTCTATTTCATCTGGATGGAATCTTGGACCGTACCAAACACACGTCACTTTGCAATGCAGGTGACAATGAGGTTTCTGTTTTAGCCCCAGATTTTGGACTTGCTGTTCTGAATGGCAGGTTTATGATGATGGAAGGGTTGTTAAAAGTGTGTAGCATAGTTTACATGTTAAAAATACATTACTAGAGATCAGACTGTTTCAAACCTCTCCAAACTTTTCCTGCTTGTCTGTGTTACTGATGATGGCGTCTGGCTGCAGCTGTGCAGTGGTTTAGGGCAACTTACTTCTTTTTTAAGGAGAAAAAAATAACCCTTTACTCCTCTCTTTGACAATGCGCCAGGCTGGTAAGCTAAAATCGAGGAAGCGAGAGCCGCTCGAAGCAAACCAATGATGTTGACCCTGGTGTTACCTTGCTGAAGGGCGCATTAGATTATCACAAAGACATCCCACTTTTCACACGACTGGTGCAGCTGAGAGGGCTCAATGCAGCTCAGGGGGAGATGTTGAGTAACAGAAAGAGCGAAAAACTCTGAAAGATCCAACATTTCAGGCATAATAGAATTCACACTTCTTTTCTCCTGCTCCTTTTCCCCAGGTTTTTGGAAGTTATAGCTGTTGATTTTCTGGATTGCGTTATTAATCATGCAACCTCTGCAGCAGAACAGACAGAAGGCAGAGAAAAAAAGATACGCTGCACATTTACATAGACACAGTATATTAAAATCATCATACTCGTGGGGGTGGTGGTGGTGGTGGTGGGGGGCTGCATTCCTGTCTACTTAGCTAACAAATCCCAGCCTCAGTGTGACTGACATGGGTGATACTGCAGCACATTTCCGCTGCTGCTCTTATGTCATAAATATCCTACTACAGTAAGAGGCGGGGTGCCCGAAAACGCAGCCAGATTTGATGTTCTGCATGTTTGTGACATCCCGCGCCACAACAGTTTTCTTTAAGGCATTGTCAAGGTTATGTGTGGCGACTGGTGCTTGATGACTTAATAGAAGTTGGGGAACCATGAGCTGCTGTAACGCCACAGCAAAATGAGGCATTGCAGCACGACACCCGCCCCTCAAGGCAAAGAGACATAAGAGATGGAACAAGAATGATATTGATTAGCTCAGGATCATTCCGTTCTCTCAAAGTGATGCCTAGATCTTTTAATTGCATTTTATTGGAAAAGATACAAAGAGAAATTAAAAAATGCACAGTGGAAAAATAATTACAGACACTGTCAATGTGCTCATGACAGACTGCTGCAGCAGAAGAATCTGTCATCGTGGATGCTCTAATTTTCTTAGAGGCTGGATTATTTTAGTGAAACTAGTGCACCTCATCTTTGAAACTGTTTTGCAAAATGTATCGAAAACACAAGTGTGACAAACCGAAGCTAGTTTGATCCTTAGGTGTTATATTATACCTGTACTCAATATCATCTTAAATCAGCCAAAACATGGGAACAAATCATTTTGACCTTTTCATACGACCTTGTAACTTTGGGTACAATAATAACCTCAGTCTCGTGCTGCAGGCACGTTGTTTCCTCTGCCATCACTGCCCCTCTGTTGCTACTTGCTACATGTTTTTCTTGGCTTGAGAATCTTTACAATATCCAACAAAAGCCCATGTGAATCAAAATCTGGTAATAAAAAATGTCTTTTTATTAAATAAGTGACATTTTCCTTCTAATTCAATGCATGTCTTCACCATTTTGCTGTATTTTACAATTGTGGTGTGAACGCAGATGTTTTATAGAGAACGGGTTGTGGAAGAAGTATGGTGCTGAGGTGATTTGAATGCCAATCCTGTTGAATGTAATTTCCCCATGGCAGCAGCATGGCACCTGTGTCATTGTTTTCTTTGTGTAAATGGCACCTTTCTAGTCCTCTCTGACCACTCGCTACGAGCTTGCAGGGCGTCCCCTGCTCATCAAGAGTTACAGCCAGCCACAAATACGTAGCTTTGGGAGCACTCTGAGGTTCGCTGGGTGAGAGTAAATTATAACTGGTGACAGGTCAGGAGTGCAGGTGCAGGTTTGATTTAAAAAGTGAAGCAAACATATAGTAAATCCAAAACAGCCACAGAAGTGGGAACCAGCATGGCTGCTGGTCCCAAACCAAACATTTCCTGCATTGGTGACTCTACTATTAGTAGTCTTCGTGGCTGCTGTAGGTGCAAACATGTTGTGTTACTGCAGTGGAAATTGCATCAGCTGCTGCTTTTGCATGCAGATAAGCTTGCAGCTATTATCCTGATAAGATGCTTGTAGAAGCCGTTGGGGTAAATTTGGATGAAAGACGGTAAATTTGACCAGATTTACATACCTCAAAGACCTACAATGAAACACAATACCTTGGAGAACCTTTAAGGAACCCTAATCTTACTACTTGATAAGGCCAGAAGAGTCTTATTTGTATTTGAATATTGGCCTCAGTCCTTAATTTTACCTGGAATTTTTAATCACATTTCCTTGTGATTATCCAACACAACCTTATAGCATATTGGTGGAGAAAGAGAGTTTGGCAGTCGGGTTTGGGGACAGCAGGCTGGAACCCAGCTGAAGTGGCAGTGAAAAATGTCTGTCAGTTGTTTTGTGAAAATGAAACCTCAGCAGAAAAACAGGCCGCACATAAGTCTGCCTGTGCCTGCAGAGTTTTTCCTGTTGTTGGAATATTATCGGCACGTCACTGTGCAAACTGATCAAATGTGCTTTAGATTTGGTGTTGGACGGCCCTGCAGGCTGTAATAATGTGTTTTTAAGAGCGTAGAACAGCTCATCTCTAGGGGCCCAAACCGCTGCTGTGATATCATTGTGGAAACAGATCAAAAAGAGAGCAGCTTTGAAGTACCCTTATAGTATGTCACATCACATTATCTGATCAGCGATTATGAAATTGGACAAGTTATTTATCCTTTTTATGTCCTTGGAAATAGCAGCACCATTGCCTCTGAGCAGCTCCTTGCAGTAGGAGAGTTGGTTGCAGGGGAGAGTGTCCATTTACAACCGTCAATCCCTCATCTGGGCCTGAATTTGAGTTTCAGTGTTCGTGGGGAGCTCTGGTAATGAAAATTACTCCATGACATCACACTCTGCATTGCCTCACCGGACCTATTTGGATGAGATGGTATGTTGCACAGCGGAGATCCACCAGTTTAGGCTGTGGTCACATTGGTTTTGGGTTTTTCAGGCTTGCAGGGTAATGAAGGAAAGATGGCTAAGAGCCACATGAAGAAAGGTTCAATATGAGAACAACATTGCCTGATCCACATGCAAGAAAGTTCTGAACATGCATTAGTATCTTATTAAATCACAGAAGGAGAAAGAATGTTTTTGAAAACGACTGATTAGCATCAACATACAGGAATCCTTTAATCCTTTGAATATCTGCCATCATATACTTGTCTTATGACCTGTGGGATCACCGGAAAAATGGAAATCTCTTTAGCTTGGAAACCTCTTTTACAGTCTGTCTGTTTTTATTGAGCTGGGACTCCACTGAAAGAAAGGAAGAGAGGCAGTACATCTGGAAGAAAAGGCAACACAAAACAGCCATCTTTGATTAAAATCGTGAAGCGTGCATCTCTTGAAGCGGCCACGCAGCCATCGCGATGTGTTAGGTCGATGAAGGTTTGTCCTGGGTGTGTGTCTGAACAATGAAAGAGCCACTCTCCTCTCCTGCTGACTCCACACTACCTGACACAATACAGCGATCCAGGGTGACAGCTAAAGTGAGTCATCAATTCATCAAAAATGATCTTTCAAATAAATGTGCATTTATCACATTTTTATTGAATTAGACTTTTTTTGCAGGTTTTTTGCTTTGACTGCAGAGGCAACATCAAAATTCTAATGTTCACATGGTCTGTGTCTGTTCTGAATTTATATTTAGAGAATAAATATGCATATTTATGGCTTTTCTGAGTAGGCAAAAGGTAATTTTACTGATGTTTTCCTAAAAGTTAATTGTCTTTGAGGGGACTACTAAACGATTCAAACTGTTGGATGTTAAATTAATTATTGTTGCTGTAATCTTCCTGCATTACAGAAAACGAGGTCAATGATGTTTTTCATAAATAAAAAATGTTAGGCAGGATAATCAATCACTTTGTGATGTCTACCAACTACAGGATGACAGACTCGCCAACTTAAATGCATCTATATATCTATAGTTGCCATAGTAACGCAGCATGGTCACCGGTCTCAAACTCTGCCTGCAACATTGTAATGCTGTGTTTTTCACTTTTATGTCTGATTCACAGTATGAACTGCATTTTTACAACAAGGCCACCTGCAGTATTACGGACATGCACGCCTGTGAAAGAAAACGAGGCAGTATTAAAAGAGCCGAACTTGCGTTGCCCTTCGGGTCAGCTGCATTCCTCCACCTCTGACAACATTATTGCTTTCAGGCGTTGCAGGTGTGATGGGATCAGATAACGTCCTCCCAGCCAGGCGCTTCAGACAAAAGCAATCTGTTAATTTCGCAGGTGAGAGGTGGGTGGCCAGACAAAGGTCCTCTCCAGCCATTAGTCTCCAGAGTGGCCGCATCCATGTTCGCATCGCTTACTTTGATGTCATTAATGGTGTCGCTTCTGAAAAGGCAACATCAGTCATTAAACCAGAGCCAATTACTGACCGACTGAGTACTCTCTCCTTTCCTCTCAAAAAAGCAATAGGCTTTTGAACGAGGTCTTTGGAGAGAGATATTGAGAGACCATCTTTTTATCACGAATAAATAAATATATTTATTGTGGTTGTCTAATTAACGCCGTGAATATGCGTGCCTGAATGCGTGAACACATGAAATCTTTCTGGGTTCCTGTAAATGGGGACATCGTCAGCTTAAGTAGCAACTAGAGCTGAACTTTTCCGTGAAGGTAGCAAAGCCATCCCACAAATGAAAAGACAACTCGTGATGCTTCTAATCAAAGGGATTTTTGCTAGTGTGTGACCTCTTATGCTTCCTTTATGGTTATGGTATGTCCTTGGGGCTATTTTTGTACCGATCCGGAACTGATTGGGGAACGATTGAGTTTCACGTGCTGCTGCAGTCCAGGAGCAGATGCACCATCACGTTTTCCATTATTTGGGCCTCAGCTGCTGCTCCACCATTCTGTGGTGCAACTGCATCATAGTTTGTGTGTCACAAGATCCGGTGAGGAAGCGGGTGATGTTTTTCTGGGCTGACGAACATACTTTCAGCTGCTGTCTCTTAATCCTCTGCCTCTGTTGTTCACAGTTATTGCACAGGTTTGTTTGTTTTTTTCTTGTTTAATATATTCTAATGTTGTGTCAACTTCTCTGGATATAAGTCACTGTTGGAAGCACGACCCTTTCATTTTAAATGCCTTTTGCCAAAAAGCATTTTATGTTTTATATCCAGCTAATTATTCTGATTGAATCTGAAGTCAAAAGAATAACATTCATCTTTCTGTTTACATGTGTAAAAGCCTGAAATGAAAACCACTATAATAGGAAAATGTAACCCTTAACGATCATCATTATTCTTGTCAAAGAACTTCTAATTATCCTGTAAAGGGAACAAGAGGACAAATGCCAAAACAGCCAAAAAGTGAGGAAGTATAGCAGCTTCACATGAAAAATGATGCATCTGTGGCTCCTGAATTATTCTTACTACGCTCCCTTCTCTTATGTCCTTTTAGTAACTTTATCATATTCCAATAAATTTAAACCGGTGGTACAGTGAACCTGTGTTTATGATGCGTTGGGGTTGATTTAAATCAAAAATGGCAATAGAACAGAGTATTTTTGCATGTTTATAGCCTGGAGGCAGTTATGGGTTGCGGCTGATGTCTGATTCATCTACGGTAGAGTTAGATTACCTGTCGTTAGGGAGGTCACCATGTTGGATGAGTCCTGCTTTTGTTGTCCTAGAGCCTCGTCTCCTCATGGCCTCAAGGTGTCAACTTGCACGTGACACATAAACCCCTAAACGCCTCCCGCCCCGCCAATCTAACAGTGGCTCAGTCGGGCATTTTCCCCAGTCTGACCTGCTACATAAATAGATCGCTCACCCCCCTCTGGAGCTGCATGCGACTGCCTTCCAGTCATTCTTTGGCAAGTAGGAATTTCCCGTAGTAACACCAGAGCAACACAAGCTGCTGTTCTCATTCAGAAGCTGACATCAGCTCGTACTGGCTTCTGTTACCTTACCTCTGTTACTTCCTTGATTAAAACCAGCCTAATGACTTCTTCATTCATATCCTCGCAGTGTTGACTCCCAAAGAGTACTGCAGCTTTTTTAATTAATTAAGGTTATTGATGATTGGAGGTGGGCAGAAAAAGGTGGCTGTGTTTACGTTCATGTCAGCTATAAAGCTGGATGATTAACTGTGCAATTAACAGCCAGTTTTCTGTTTGTTTGTTTTTTTCCATATAGAAATTAAAGTGCTTTTTATTTAATGAAAAGCATCAGCAAATTTAGTCTTTATTCCACATTATCGCCATTAATCTCTTGTCTCAGTATCAGAGAGATTGTGTCGACGTCAGAGAATGTGCGCATATGATTATCTTTGATTTGGAAATAAAAAAAAAAACAAACGCAGTTATTAATTTCAAACCTAATTGGAGGGAAGGAGTGCTGAAAAATGACTTTTAATAAGCCTCTTCCAGAATTTGTTGTCAGTCATAATCTTAATGGCAGTTTTCGCCCCGTAAAGTCAGTCTCTTTTGTACTGGTGACACACTGTGTGTCACTTCTGCATGGCAGCCTAATCCGTTCTGTTTAGCGGACGCAGCGAGGGAAGGCAAAGAGAAGAGAACGTTGATGAAAGATTCAAACAATAGGTCTTCATCTATAGGCCGACCAGCTCCTCGTTTTGAATCAGCTGAGGTTAAAATCACCTCAGGAGGTGCCGTTCATGATACCTGACACAAAATTTAAAAAAAACCCCTTGAATTCTGACTCGAATTGGCAGCAATGTGCTTTATACTGGCAATCACGAGTTCCATTTAAACTAAGGAAATGGCATTTTACTTTGCACTCAGTTACTTTGCATTTGGCCCCAGACACTCCGCACAGCTTGTTATTCAAACACTCAGATGTCTCTCAAGCTTCCTGCACACGTAATCTTGACACACAGGCATTCCTCTCTTAGTCCGCATGATGTAAGGCCTCGAAGCAGTAAGCTGCTCTGACTGGTTAAAATATCTCCCTATTCTCTGACCAGCTGCCAATTCCTGCCTGCTTTTTACTCACCACTCCTCATGTCCTTTGTCCAGCATATGCTTGTACCCCTACGTCTGTTTGAAAGTCATTTTCATTCGCAGTAATATTTTCAGGGAAATGCATCCCCAAGCTAAAGAAAGTCTGCTCCTTTTTTTATTCAAGGACTTTCCAGCTCACTGGCAGAGTGTGGGAGCTCTCTCCTTGTTTCCGGTTTTCACGTTATTATTTATTCCAGCTCTAGAGAGATGAATGCCATCCAAGGTTGATCTATGAGCAGGCAAATATCTCACAGACTCCTTCTTGTTAATAACTGTCGTTGGCGTGTTTTGCGTGTTTGGACTTTGACCAGGATATGCAAATAAAGATGGGTGCCACACATTACCCCCCCATGTCGCTTCTCAACCCTGAAACAATTTGTAATTTCAAACACCAATATATCAACCTGACACATGCATATTTTATATTTGCTTAAAGGGCAGCTCCATTGTCGGCTCTACACTTATGACTTGTTTTTTTCTTTTTCGCAGCATTTGTCATTGCCTGGGTAAAAGGGTTCCAAGGACCTCAGATCAGGTGCTTTTGTCAACAAATCTATTAATAGAATTTAACTTTTTTTATATTTTATATTAAAAAATTTTCATTGCTACCATATCTATGTAACACTAATAATATATTTATCAGGTTACCCTTCGTTTACACAGTAGAGCATGCAGTTTAGGTAAATACCAGAATACTTGGAGGTGCATCGTTGTCCCTGTCTTTACCTCCTCCTCCAGCAGCTCTCCCTCACCTGTCCCAAGTTGCTCCTCCATGTCTGGCTCTCCTCCCACTCCCTCCCCTTCGTCACCTTCATCAAAGCTCCACGCCTGTGATGTTATTTGACCTTCACTCTACAAACGAAGGAAATTTGCAGCCGCAGATATCTCGATATCAAAACAGTTGCTGCTGAGGCCGGTGTCAAATTCACCTTCCAGTCCCAATGTAAAAAACATTTGTTTGCATGTGGACCTTAGCAGTTTAATTCAGCTTCTTCCTATAATAACATTTAATGGTTCCATTTTCATTTAAGGCTGGTTCAAGCCTGGTCTGATGCCTCCTGTCTATCCTGTGGAAGCATCTGCTTGACATATCTGAAGGGTGTGTCGCTGTCATTTATCCTTCATCCTGACATGGCTGGGGGAATCAGAGAGCGCACGGCCCTGCACGCATATCGCATAAAGGTAGTTAATGTGACATTGCGTGATGTAATCCAGGAGTCAAAGGACAATTGGAGACCTTGTGTTTGCACGCCTGGGCTCTCGTGAGGGAGAAAAAAACAAAACCCCTGAGGGCCAACCGACGCAGCGTGCACTACTGTCATTGTGTGTAAACACAAGCTCCTGACAAACATACACACAAGGGTCACTCAGAGGTTCGTTCCGATGGGGGATATTATTGGAGGAAATTAAAAGAAAATAGTGCTGACTTCACCGACCCTGGTCAGCTTTTGAACCTGATTGCAGGCAGCCAAATGTTTTAGAAGACTTAGGAAGGCAGATTTGAGTTTGGAGGCATATGCCCCCCGTTCATACTCAAACCCACCGACAAGACCTTTTCTGCAAAACTCGCAGCTCTGGCAGAGTTCCTGTTATATAAGGTCTACGAAAGCCTTTTGTGCCAAGAGAAGAGAGTGCAATTAATGGCCCTGGGTCATAAAGTGACACAAACAGAGAAAATCAATTACAGAACTCAGAGCCTGCGAATGAAAAAGTCACCAGACATGAACCAGAAAAAGACGGCAATGAGCTAGAGAGAGATCCCTGCAGAATTTTAGCTCCACATAGTTGACAGTGTGATATTAAAGAATGACAGGCTTCTGGTTCTTGCTGCATTTGTCTGACGCTGGCCTCAGATCTGAGAACAGCCGTTTAAGTCATTGGATTTTAGTGCTGCTTGCCCGTTTGCTGGAGTTAATGATTACCGCCTAAAACAGTTTTTGTGCAACAGCAGTCTGCCGATCAAGCGTCCAGTAATGCCCCATCATCAGCTCTGTTGTGCTAATCTTTTCTGAAACATTCTGCTAATGCCTCAGTGACTCCAGGGTCTATAGAAGTTGGCCTCCAGTGGAACGTGAAGCAATCAGGACCTTTTGTGTACTTCAATTGTAGTAATTATAGACAGTATTAAAAAAAGTGCATTTGGCTGTGTTAATATTTTTACAATGTTTTTTTGTGAACAATGATGAACAATTGTGGTTTTAAGGAGACAGACAACTTCTTGAATGTTGTCAACCAGAGCGCCATCGTGCTGAATGGAGGAACACAGACAGTTTTGCCTCACTTGAAAACATCTTTGTTTTATTAATCGAAAGCTTTCTGGCACTGGCCTAATTCCAGTCTGGGCCAACCAAGCAGAAAAAAACAACTTGTGCTTGCTTCCACTGGGCAGATTTGGACTCTGCAACGCCTGGAGCTGCTTGGGACCAGGCCACCATTAATTACCACTAATGAGTCGAGCATGAGTGACCCGATGATGATGGACCATAAAGGACCAGGGAGCTTAAACCGCCCTGGTCCTTTACAGCTCTAACTCTGGGGTGGAAACAGTTTAGAAATGTGGCAAATGGAAGAGGAAAAAAAAAAGATGTATTACTGAAGGAAAAGGTGTGTGAAAAGTTCCAGTGTTGGAACTTGTGAGGTATTTTCCTTTTTTAAAGGACGACCTTTGAGTTTGAGATCGGAAATCCATAAAAGACACAGTTTGAGTTGTGACTTTTTTATGTTGTTAAAAGGCCCCAGTGTTTCTGTTTTTGATGTGTTAATCTGTGACGTGACCTCTGTGTGAGGAACCAAGCAATAAGTTGAACACTGAACTTGGCCTTGTGAACAAAGGGGCACTATTTGAATTTATACTCCTGGCATGCAGTCTGTATGAAGCAGGAACAGATGAAAAAAAGGATACTGTGCGTGTGTGTGTGTGTGTGTGTGTGTGTGTGTTTGCATTTGAATTGGCGGCTCCCTGCCAGTTACCTCCTCCACCCTCCGAGCTCCTCACAGCACCGCCAGTGTACCTCAGCGAAAGGCTGGGGAAACATGCGGAGGACGGCCCAGAGGAGCAGAGGGAGACCTGGTCGACCTGCCGCCCACACTGGTCTGTCGGGGGAGGGCAGACACTCAAAATACCATAGCTCAATGCATGCTTTTTTTGTTGTTGTTGTTTTTTTAAGATGTGCTGTGATGTCTTCAAGATGCTCCAGTAATATTTATGGCCCATTCCAACTTAGCCTACAAGCTGCAATTGTTCAATGTAGAGATTGCTAAAGTTTACCTTTAGCTGTAATAAGAGAACATCCCCCATTTTTGAAGAGGAAATACTCAGCATTCCAACTTAGAGTGACAGAGAAATGTGAGGGTCATGCACCTGAAGATGGGCTGCCGGGGCGGTGGTGGTTGGGGGGCAGACGGGGAGCAGCACACGCTCCCAGGGGTCATCCATCTCTGCCAGCAAGGCCCGCTTCCAGATGGAGCCTGTGCTGCCCACAGGTGCCTTGATAGGCACATGATAGATTACTCAGGTGAGTTAAACAATTACACCACAATCCAAAGTTCTGTGTCTCATATTTTCCTTTGCTATGAAGAATAATGGAGTATCAAACAGGAAAGAAAAGTCGTTAAAGCACTTAAGCAATGCTTGGAAGTGAGAATAAGAATAGAGATGAAATATGTTTGTTTTACCTATTGTTAGCACAGATGATGCACTAAAGACTTTTAAGTTTGCAAATAGAAAAAAGAAATCAACATTTTACATTTGTGTTTTTGTTTCTTAGAGTGCAAATCTGGACAAAAAAGCCATCATAAACCAATATCTTGGTCTATTTCTGTCTCCCTTCCCTCTAGTTTAAATAGGACACGGGAATTCTATAACTGGGCTGCACAGAGATGAAAACATTACATTTTACAGCACATGGCTTTTAGCAATATTGATACAAGAATGTGCTGTACTCTTTAAACTGCAGCGCCGAATACATCAGTGAGGGAATTGTTTCTCTTTAATCAACACTCTTCTTTGCACTTCATAGTTCTACACAGTGGTGAGTTTATTGCCTGAAGGTGTCATAAAAGCTCCCAGTTCCTACTGTACACACAGTACTGGATGATGTCACCCAATTCAACTAAACTGGAGGAAAATATTCCCTCGCAGCAAAGGTCATTTTATGACATTAGTCTCATCCATTAATTACTACACTACCCTCAGAGCTAAACGAGCAATGACTTAGGAAGCTGCCTTTGGCTCGATGTTGTCAAAAGTTCAAATGGTTGTTTTTTTTGGGGGGGGTTTGTTATGCTTTTTTATTTTGTTTTATTTTTTATTTTGTTTTTTATTTTATTTCAATTTTTGCAGTAGTTACTGAAACAGACACACACATTATTTAGGCTATACTGTAGTAGAGTGTGTGGTGTCACTGCAAGATGGAAAAGGATGTAAGAGAGTCAGACGGAAGCTCATGGAGAGCAGAGAGATTACAGCTCAGTGACCCCAGATTTTCCCTTGCTGCTATTTAAGAGTATTATCTGGAAAACATTCTGCTTTAAACATTCAATTCCTTTGAGTTACACCCTGGGACTTACACCCTTAAAGGAAGAAAAAGGGATAATGCGACCTTGGAATGGACTCATACCAAAGTTGCTTTTTTCTTTGAATTGTAAAGATTGTGTTGTTATTGTGCGTCTTTCATTACTCCCAAAGAGCCTCAGCAATATTTTTGTTGCTATTATTTTTATTCTGTAATAGGAGTGTGTAAGTGTGTGTGTTCTGACACGTTGAATGAAAGTTCTCTTTGACAAAAGGTCCCAAAAAAAAAACCACAAACAAACAAGAAAGAATAATTATTTTAGAATCCACCGCAGCTCCTAAATAAAACCCTGGAGAACTGCAGCAGGGAACGAGGAGCTAATTGCTTTGCAACATGTTGGACAAATACTTGAGTTTAATCTTTGCCTCAAACATCAAAAGGAATGGATTTCAGCAGCTGTTACCTAATGTTGACATCTGGCAAACACAAAACATCATTAGTATTATTCTGGAGTTGCATTCTTGCCTGTGTGAGTACCTTTTTTCCCCAGCCACCTCATTTTACAGACGTACTGCAAAGCTTCTGTAAGCCCTCCTCTGTCCCTGTGTAGAAAGAATGGCTTCAGAGATCATGCACCTAGCATATGCTGCTGTGAGCAATGCCTCGCCATTGCTGCTATGCAAGTAAGGAAATTTCCCTCTAAAAATATGCTGCCATATGGTGCTTTCTGTCATGTATTGATTATGGGGTCTTCTGATTGCTTTTTCTGTTCTTATTGGATTAATTTCATCTTGGGTCCAGGGACAGTCCAGAAATTGCAGGAAATTAAATGGAAATGCTAATAAGGAAATTCTTAGCAAACAAGCCGGTCGATTGCACCGTTGTCTGAGCCAACATAAAAACTGAAAGGAGAAAATTACACACAAGTTTGAACTAAAAAGGCAGAAGTTGTCAAAATACGTACTGATTTGTGTGAAGATGTCTTTTGTGGTTTCCATTATTGATGCAAAAAGCAGAAACCCTCAGCAAATCACGGCTCTTGTTCAGCCGAGGGACTGGCTGAAACAGACGCTGATCACAGTCTGCTCGCTCCTCTTTTTAAATATGTCGGGGTGTCAATGACTTTAATCAGAAAAATCGAATCCAGCAAAAGGCTTTAAGCACCATCCCAATGAAGAAGTGAAGCAGCACCACAGAGCGGAACACGCTTTGATCAGGCGTTCATGAGGAAGGCAATTGAACACGTATCCGCTCCGACAACCCTCTCATCCTTGGCTAAGGAGGAGCTGCTTACAGCGAGTACAAAAAAATGATACCTATTTCCTGTGGTAGTTTTACTCGAAGGCTTGAGTGTTTCTGTACTTGCGACACGTCTCTTTCTCAGCACTGAGGTTGTCTTTTCTGCCAGACGAAACCCATTAAAGACATGTGGCGACCTCAGAATATGGTGTGGTCACCTGAGAGGCCGAGCTGAGACCATGAGCTCCCTCCAGAGGCTAACCAGCCAGACCAGCACTTACTTAAATAACAACGCTTTCCCCACGGGCACCTACATTTATGCATGGGATGGAGGAATATTCAGCAGGAATAATCAGAGGAAGACAGGCTTATTTACACATCTTTCACACTCACGTCACTGCTGTGTTTCCCACCTACCATCGAGCCGTGTGTGTGTCTCTGATGTACAGTACATATGGCAGCCATCTGGTCAGGCAGTGTGGAGCAGGAGCCAGGAGTGGTGCTGCATTATGCAGCCCATGTACGTTAAAGACACAGTTAACCCTTCAGAGTGACGCCGGCTCAATAGAAATGTGCTTTCTGGCAAAAACTAACCTTTAAATGTTTTCTTATCATCTAAACCGTCGAACAAACTATGACGTTTCCAAACAAAAGAGGGCCTCGTGATGAGTAAACCGCTATGAGAACTTTCTCAGGTACGGATTGAGAATTAAAATGCAGGCAAATTTGTTCTGACTGACAGGGTATTCACAGGGTCAGTAGTTGTCGCCCCGTCACGCTGTCTGGTTCTGAATATATTCCGCCCCTGCAGTGATTCTGTTTGTTTGCATGACACTTTAATAATTTTCAAAGTACCGCCCTCCCTATTGAAGCCGCTTCTCCTGGAGCGCTGCAGCGCATTTGGGGACGCGTACGGCTCGGTCTGCATTGCTAAAATAGATTTAAGTGCAGGGTAGGAGCCACATCGAGGTCAACATTCCTGTCCCAGTGCTCCAGTCAACCCCAGGACGGCTGAGCCTGCACCTAAATTGCAGGAGGTTCATCTGCTGACGCACATAATCTGAGAAACAAGCGTTTCAAAATATGAACACACACAAGAGCCATTGCGAAAGCCCTCTGCGGACAGGCCTCTACAGGTCAGAGGCCCCTCCCCTACAGTTGGTCTAGGAGGCACTAAAACCATGGCAGTACTTTGAAAAAATAATGAAAAAACAAGTCCTTCTGAAATCATTTTCTCCCAGAACATTAAACTTTAGGCTTAAAATCCCCCCTTTTTCACGCCTGAAGTCTTTTATTACTTTAGCACGTTTTTCTACAAAATGATTCTAAAGAGTCAGGAGGGATTTTGCAGAGGTTTTGTCTGGACTTTTTATAATTTGTGGAACGTGTGTTGAGTTGTGTGCTGGGATGTTTTCTGCAGTCTGACAGAGGCGCATTGAGTGGCATCTTAATGGGAACTCATATTCTCATTACTTCTCCTTCAGTGGCTGTGTCATGCCCCGAGCGTCTTCCAGCCCCCTCTCTCCCCTTCTCCTCTTCACTGACACTGAATAGCCTAGAAGCCATATGGCAAACAGGTCCCTAAACCCAGGCAGGTGCTCAGTATTCTCTCTTTCTTATGCAAAATGGAACAATACACAGCTGGCACAGCAGGTAAACGGCTCAAACGGCTCAAGCAACGTTACAGTGAGCGACCTGGGAACGCGCAGTTCCAGGGAGATCCGCAGTGCAGCTCCAGTGATAGTGACAAGAGTTGTCATCGTGCAAGCGCAGCGAGCTTCAGCTACAGTGGGTGGCATGTAAGAGCTCCATCAGCTCCTCCCCAAGGGTGGAATGTGCCGTGTATTTGGACACAGAGAGCCAGTGAGTCACCTTGCCTCCGTCCATCCTGACAGCATTCAGTGCTTCACTGTCAGCTGGTCCTCGTGGTTCCCTCAACCAAGGTTAAGGAGATGAGTGAATAGAGCTCAAAAGTCAAAGGGGTTTTTTTTTTCCCCCCCCAGACAGGTTAGAAAAACCTAAAGAGAAATTTAAATGTGTTTCATCATAATCTGTGCAGCAACAGAAAGGTTTCTTATTTTGATGTTTGGAGCTTTTTGTTCCAAAGCCAAGCTGCTGGCTCTCAAGGTGGTGCTACAGCTGCTGAGCTATGAGCTATGATCTGTTGGCCTTGTTTACCACGCTGCTGCTTTATAAATATATTTTCTCCACTCAGTTTAATGAAAGTGGCACCGCTTTCATTTAATGAATAATTGATGGAAAACAGCAAATGAAATGAATCTGAAGAAGTGTGACGTAAACTAAAAACAGCCATATTAACTTCTGACACTAAGACTTTATCGGATTGCTCGCTGTGAGAGGTAAAACTGATATTTCCCTAAAACGCCTTTCAAAATTTCTTATTTGCTTCTGTCAGAGATACATGACATTTTTTAAACTGCTGAAGTGGAGTGACTTGAGTTTGAAGGACTTTAGCAAAAAAACCTCAAAAAAACAGCAAACACGATTTTATCGTTCGTCTATCTGAAAGCCGAGAGCGGTGCCGCCATGCTGAGTCAATCCTTCCTCTGAGGAAGCCAAGATGGAGACGGAAAACAAAAGTAGATGGTTGATTAGCTATTGCTGAAATGACAGCACGAGGATCACAAGGTGGGAAGAATTTGTGTTGACGCCATGAAAACAGAAGGATGGGTGCAGCACAAGACTGGTGGAACAAGACACCGGCAGCAAGGTGAAATGAGACACTTGAGACTGACAGAAATAAAAGGACGTCTCAAAAACCTTACAGAGCACCTCAAATAGGAGAACTTTTTTTGTGATTTGAGCAAAAGGCATTATTGTAATCCTGATGGGGATAAACCCTTGAGCCACACTTCTGTCACAGTTGCCAGAGAATTTGTCTCTCTTGAACCCTCCACCGTGCTGAATCATCTCCCTGTTTCTCCCCCAGGTGTGCTCAGCCTGCCCGAGGCTCTGATCCTTCAGCAGCAGCAGCTACAGCAGCAGCAGCAGCAGCAGCAGCAGCAGCAGCGAGCGGGGAAGAGCGGCGAGGGGAACGCCTACAGCCAGTCGGACCTGCGCTGCGTGGAGCAGTGTTTACTGGCCACAACTGTGGGCAGCATCTCAGAACTCAGTGAGTCTTGGGTATCAAAATCTGGGTCACGACCCAATCAGAATGATGCTTTGCAAGTGTCTTTGTTGGTTTTTGTTGGTGTTCTCTTTGGGATGGCAGAAACATGTTTTGTTTCGTTTTTTTTTTTAATAAAAAGTTGCTCGACACCTGTTATTTCTGGCTAAACTCCCTCAGTTTTAATTTAAACTCCTGTCCTGCCAAAAGAGCACTCTCTCTTCTGTCGTTGCTTTTTTTTTCCGCAGATTGTTTTTAACTTCCTTTGAAAATTTTTCAGCAAGCAAATCGTCTGACAAAAGATGTAGGCTGGGGTGAATTTTAGCATTTTTGCAGCTTCGCTACACTTTATAATGATGGCAGTATCAAAATATTGATGGTTCTTACGCAGAAGGTAGGAATAAACCCAAACATCTCGAACTGGGCAAACAGATCAGGGAGACAGTCCAGGATCAGAATGGCAGATATTTTGGATGTGTTTATTTTATGACACATTCTAAATTTTTTACTCTGCGGCACAGTATCAGGTGTACGTAATAACCTGCATATTAACAGAGGATATTTCACCTCTATGTACTTAAACAGACATGTAATATAAATAATCAGATCTCACAGAAACATAAACACACCCATGCCTGTTTTTATTACTAACACAATGGCTGGGTTTGAACGTGACACCCATGTTAAGCTTATCTAATCTTAAATCCAAATCTAAGGAACACACATGTTGCTTTGTGCGATCTGTGAATGGTTGCATCATAATGCTGCTGTTCGTCCGTCTTCATTGGATGTAAATCTGTGGGAACTGCGCTGTTAGAGAGTGCTCATCTCATTAACTACAGTCCATGTAAAATTGTTTTACACAGCAGATCGACAAGCCCCCTAAACGTTAATTACACTCTCCACTCCCGCTGCACTTTTTTTCTTTTTTAAAAAAAAACACTGTCCGTATCAGAACGGTTCTTTATTGTTTTCAAAATATATTTTTTTTTTCAGATAATCATAATACTTTATCTGCATCATTAAAAGATTACACGGTGATTATTTTTTATACCTTTTGTTTTTGCCGGGGAAATAAAAGGGTGTCACACACGTGGGACTCAGCTCTTTTGTTCTGGCCCGCTGAGCTACAAACCTCTTAATGTTTCTCATTAATGCAGCCTGATATCATCAGAATCTTGATGTTCTTTGAAGCTGATCTCGGCTTTTTTTTCCCATGTTGCGCTAAAAACAACAATTAATTTCAAGTAAAAGATGTTGTGAGTGACTGCGATGGAAGAATAACATGTTTTAGTCCAATGTGCAAATAATTTTTCCTATCTAAAGGGGAGGTTGGGGCATGAAGGCATGCTGAGGTCTGGTTGTGTTGTCATAGCATCATCGTGTCAAAACAAGGATGGAAATGACTTTATGTTCCATACAAACATTTATCATCACAGCAAACAGTGATTCCCTCCACTGTGTGTTTTCCAGCGGTCGAGGCGGGAGGTGGGCTTTTCTGTGCCTGTGATGTATCGATGAGGTCCAGCAAGGCCTCGTTTAGATGTGTTGGCTCCGTAAACACACTCAGACACCACGCGCCCTGGACAACATTAATGCAGCGGTAATGTTATGGGCTCAGGAGAGGAGCTCTGTAAATAACTAAAGAATCTGCAAACAGACACACATCTTAAGCTAAGAAAAAAAAACAGTTACTGAGAAAATGGGAAGTCTCTGTGATTGCCTCATGTTGACACAGTGAAAGCTGAGCATGATAAGAAACGACAGAGAAAGGAAAGGTGGGAAGGTCGATGGAAAAGGGGACTGCTTAGAATAAAGCAGCATTAGGAAGACACCATTTGGCCTCCTCTGTAGGTGTTTTTCACGCTGACATTTGGAATCAGTTTTAAAGCTTTGTCCCTCATTTACCTCTATGTGTTATCTCTTTTTTCTTTCACCAAAATGCCAAATTATCACATTTGACATGACAGTCCCACATATAGTCGCACATACTCACAGCTGGGAAAAATCCCTCTTATGTGTGCAATACTGGCTGGAAGGTGCAACAACCACAAGGTCAAATAACAGAAACCTCTGCAGCCTCTGCATCACGCACACTGTCTCTCTCTCTCTGAATTTTTAAAGAAGAAAGTGGTGAACTGAAAGGCTTTGCATTAAATTCTCCAACTGACTGTGATCTCATTCATCATCACATTATTATGTTCATTAAAAGGATTCATTCGTGGACCAAAAAACCATTTTACCACTACAAAAAGGCTCCAGGAAATGTCTCAGAGATCTTCCTACAAATGTTTTTTTGTGTCTTTTTCCTCTGTTCTTTGGTCCAGAGCATGGCATCAGGGCTATAAATTCTTTGTAAGTAGTTCAGCCAGGAATTAACCAAAAGCCACATTAATAGCTCAGTAGTAATAAGTACTAAGAACATTTGCTGTTGCAGCAGCAAAGGGGGTGTTTTTCCAATACATTTTCTCCTCAAATGAATTCAGAATTGATATGTTCAAGATGAGGATGGTGGAACTGAAACTCAAAACCTGAACAAATGAAGCTTGTCTTCGCTCAGGGAGGCCAGCAGGAGGCGGATGGTTATGAGGAAACAGTCTGGGATAAAGAGATGGAACAATATTTACAGGGATATTTGTACTCAGAGAGCCCGGAATTACTAATTCTATCAAGCTGAAAAAGCTCCGACCAGACCCATAAACCCACGTCTACGTCATCTGACAGCGCCATAAATAAGCCGCTGTCAGGGAAAAAAAAAAGATGTCATTAAAACCTCTGCATTGTTGCGTCAGGATGGCCACAGGCAGCCAGTTAATGTAATCAAGGGCCATGTAGCAGCCAACCACTGCAATGGTGGCAGCTGCAGCTTCAACCTCAGCACCCAGAGGAGTTTATTTGCCTGCCTTTATAAATCTTCCACCTGATAATTTATACAGCTGGCAAAATGAATCACCAATGGGCACATTTTCATGCTCTTAGACTTCTAGGGGTGTTTTAGAGCTTTGAAAACTGCAGTGCAGCACTGCAGGAAGGTAATCACCAAATACAGCGCCTGCTCTGCACGTCCTCCTCCTGTCAGCTTAAGAATTAGTCACCCAGATGAGGTATTGATTGATCGTTTCAATCCTGTAATGAAAGTTGATTATGCTGTGCTTAATAAATAGGTGAGCTTCAGCCTTTTCCCCTTTTTTTGACAAGAAATTGGGTGGGGGGGGGGCTTCTGCTGCTCTTTCATGGTTCCTGCCAGCCTGAGGAAATGGCACCGGCTGGTATTAATAAGGCAGGTGAGCTGGATGTGGCCGTCGACTGCCTCAGCTCACCTTGCGGAGCCAGGCACCATCACAAGCCTATTTATATTCCCACGAGTAAACGTAAGGCAAAAATGGGAGAAGACTGACAGTCTGTTAAAAGTGATTGTTTTTTTCCCTCAACAAAAGCCCCACTGTTCTCAAAGGACAGCTTTGCTGTGCGATTGCTCTTTTCTCATCTAGCCTCTCCTCTATCACATTATTTTGGTTCATTGAGGTTTTTTTGACAACAGCCAAATAATGTAAATCTGATGCTGTCCAATAATCCTCGTTGTTACTCGGCATATTGTGTCTTCCTCCCTCTCTCTCTATAAACGGGCAGCTCTGGCAGACCTGGACACCAGCTGTCCTCATGTTCATGTGTGTGTTTGGCTTGACCGGGGCAACAAGGTGCAGGAGTGTGTGTGTGTGTGTGTGTGTGTGTGTTGTGTGTATGTATCGACCCTGCTCCTGAGTTTCATTACATTTTCTGGCAGCGCGCTGGTTCTGGACAGGAAGATGAAGCGACAGGGATCTGAAGGTATTCAGCGAAGTGTGATTTCAGCCCGGGCTGCATCAATGCAGGGCTCTTTCTCAAACAAGCCTTTCCTGCTGCTCAATAACAAAGGCGCCAAAGTCACAATCTGGTCCGGCTGCGAGCGCTACTTCTGAACCGGCAGACTGGCTGTAAAAGCCATTTCCGTATTGATTTTTAATAAGCAGAATTTGTGGATTAAAAAGTCCGTTTGTCTTTTTTTTTAAGTGGCAAAGCGAATATACTTTCAACCAAGAACTTGTTTGCATTCTCTCTCAGCTCGTTCAGAGAATACTTAATGTTTTCTTCCTTTAAGGCTTGATTTTATTAGGCCCCACTGGACGACCTTAAAGTGCTGACAAATTATGCAGTGGAAATAGCTTAAAGAAGATAATTCCGATCCATAAATATTCATTGTTCACACGGCTCCTTCAGATTCCTGCCTGTGCCTTTTTCTTTTTCGGACAGTGTTGGGGAACGTTCCGTGTTACCTGATAAAGTGAGTCCTGCGGGAGCTAGAGGAAATAGGGACGGTTTCCAGAGGTCGTTTTAAAAACCTGGCTGCTGAGGATTTATCCTATCATCCATTTTATTCTCATAGTTTTGTGTGTTTCAGGTGACCTGGTGTCCCGGGCCATGCACTACCTACAGCCGCTCTACACCAAGACCCACAACAACGGGACGCCGATGCACCAGAAGTGCGCTGTAATTCACTGGCAGCCGGAAGCCATCTACACACTCTGCTACTTCATGCACTGCCCTCAGATGGAGTGGGAGAACCCCAACGTTGAGCCCTCCACAGTTACCCTCCAAACTGAGAGGTGAGGAGCAGAACAGGCGCCGGTTGATGCGTTTTGGTAACAGTATGAGCTACATTCCTACGCTGACTTTTCTTTTTTCTTTTTCTTCTTTTTTTTGCACAAGAAAAATTCTCTTGCCTTCATCCTTGAAATACCTAATAAGTTATCAACAGGACAAATTCCTATTTTATGTGTTGCACTGGGACTTGAGAGGAGTGAGACAGCGCTCTGCTGCTGCCTCCCCTTCAGGATCTACTCAACAGACGTACACACAATCCGGTGGTAATTTAGTTTAGGAAAACTGCAGAGATCCGGCTCATGTAACTGTACACCTAAACGGGCTTTTTGGCGTGTTTCTGGCTCACTCTGCTCCCCAGATGTGTGGGTTTATGTAAGTGAATTGTCAGCTTATTGGATGCTGTCTGAGCTCTTTTGGTGACCCCAGAGGCAGCAGGAGGTGGGTGAACGCGCACAAACGCACGCGTCTCGTGTCAGTTTCCATCAATGCTGCCCCTGACAGAGGGGGACAGTATCAGCAGGCAGCTGTGGTAGTGTCTGTGAAATGTGAATGACATATGAAATAGACAGTGTTTCTGTGGATTTATTTTCCACAGGATTATTTAAAGCGCAGAAAGTTCCTATTGGGTGCTTTCTTGCCTCTTCTGGGCTACTTTTTACATACATCCATTGTCTGATATCAGGCTGTAGCAGTTCCTACAGTCTGAAGGAAACACCACGTCTGTTCACAAAGATGGGTGCCTGAACGGTCGTCCTCTGAGGCTCCACACTCTCTGGCCAGATGTGGAGATAGTGTGTGCTTCCCAGATGTTCACCTCATGCCTGCTCAGCTGTGCTCACCATTTAGATTTAAACGGCGCCCATGTTTATTACCTGTAAACATGTAGAAAGAGCCTGCTGAAGGTGAAGATGGTGCAGTGTTGACATACATCTACATAGAAGAAACGTGACCTTGAACCTGGAGCAAACTCATACCTCCACTGAGCTTTTGAGGCCATGCATCACTGTTATAGGCTCTTCACCTCCTGATGAAGTGTTGCTCGCAGCCTAAATGAAGTCTGTAGAAGCAATAGCATCTTTTAGCTGAAGGTCAGGTTCGTTTGAAGCCAGCAGAGGGAGTAAGGGTTTACAAGTCTCAGAAGCTCAAAACTGTGACTAAACGGGGAAAAAAATCCTTACATCATCCAAGTGTAGCACCGATGTGCTTAATTAAAGGTGAGTGATGAATGTAGGCGAGCTTCAAAGAAATCCTTTGTAAATGCAGGTATTGAACAGTAAATCCTGGAGGAGCAGCCAGTTTCATTAGCGAACACGCAGAGCTGATGTGTAACTGCACATATAAAACAGGCGGCCAAACCTTTTCCTCAGCAACATCGCTGATTGTTGTTGATACTGCACACGTTTGGGTTTGAGATTGGTTTTGTTTTGCAAAAGCAGACTTTAGGTATTCGTATTGCTAATGTGTTTCATGCACTTGGTTTCATGGTGCTGCAGTCAACATTGACACATGATGAGGGGAAAAAAGAGGTAGGCTGAAGGAAAAGGCAATGCTGTCAGCTGTTTTATTTACATTTCAGAAAGCCTGGCACTTTCTCCTGTGAAACAACATTTTAAAATTGTGGTGCTTTTCTCAACACAACCGTAACCCTTTAAATTACACAAAAGAGACTGTTGTTATAAGCATGCTGGCGTGCAGTAACTGTGTTTTATTTATGAAAGGGTGGGCTTGGTGTTCCAATGACCTCTAACGTTATGCAAAATAAAAAGCAAATGCAGCGCTTTCCCCATCAAACGTTAAAGCCGGCATGCTAATGCACATAATGATGTAAGAAGCTGAACTGAGTTAAGCGTAATGGTGCAACATCTTTTGTGGTTTCATGGGATATTAAATGCACAGACTTCATCAGCGGAACCAACTGGGACATTAAATCATCCAAACAGCACTATGCTGTCAAACATTAGCACCTATTTTTTGCAAAAGTAGAGCCGTCCAAGAAAGAAAATCACTTTTAAAAAAAAAACAAAAAAAAAACCTGGTGCCGTTGAAGCTCTGCAATCAGTGTTAAAGTCGGTTTTTCACAGGGGGTTGTCTGTGGTATTCTTGATTTGATTGTTTAGGATTCATGTTAATCTCGAGTAACTACACAGAATTGCCATAATAAAATCTGCAAGGTCTGTATTTGATTTGCTGAGCTCTTGGCTGGAAGCGCAGAGCTTTGCTCAGAGCTTTACTCAGAGCCTGAAGTTCAGCACGGTGAACACGTGTGTGTGTGTCTCCCTCCACAGGCCGTTCATGGTCCTCCCGCCGCTGATGGAGTGGGTGCGTGTGGCCGTCGTTCACACAGAGCACAGACGCAGCTTCTCGGTGGACAGCGATGATGTCCGGCAGGCTGCCAGGCTGCTGCTGCCAGGCGTGGACTGCGAGCCCCGCCAGCTTCGGTACGGCTGTAAGCAGTGTGCCTATGCTGATTTCCCCGTGTGAGTGTGTGTGTGTGTGTGTGTGTGTGTGTGTGTGTGTCTGCTTCACACATGAAAACACCAGCAGATATCCGTGTGAACGAGGCATGCAAACAAAATATGAGCAGACAACAGACAGTATGAGATTTTTCATATTTCCTACGCCCGTTTTCTCCCTCCAGAGTTTCCGGGTTGCTGCTAGACGCCAAAAAAGAAAACAAAAAAGTGATAGCTTTTCTGGCGTCCAGCTTGTGCTGTAAATTTTGTCCTGTGCTTTGCCCATTTTAGAACGGATGACTGTGTCTGTGCCTCGAGGAGACTGGATGCCGCCTCCACTGAAGCGAAATTCCTGCAGGACCTGGGCTTCCGTATGCTGAGCTGTGGCCGCACTGACCTGGTGAAGCAGGCTGTCAACCTGCTGGGCCCTGATGGCATCAACAGCATGAGTGAGCAGGTTAGAGACACCGTCGATGCAAGCGCACCGAGACGGCCTGTGAAACCGAAAATCCTCTCTGTGTGCTCAAAACTCACCCTTTCACCGTGGAATACAGCGCAGACCTGTGAGCTGAGAGGCAATCATGACTTCTAAAGCTGAGCCTGACAGTTATTATCCTCTCGGCTTTCCTGCGAAGGTGCTCTGCAGTGTATCGTGACTATCTCCAGTACGGTAAACCTCCAGGGAAACTCTGCAGGTGTAGCACACTTTCTCTTCAAAAGGGAAAGTACACGTTTATTTTTGGTCTAACACTGTGTGTACTGAGTGTTACTGTCAGACGTGGCATATGAAGCTCCCAAGGGAACAAGTCAGTTCACAAGGTGTTCTTCAGGATGGTTATGGACAAGCTCGAGGGCTGCTGTGTTAACTAGATTTAAAGGTCAAATTTCTGTACTTGCTTTTTTAATCTTTTAAAGATTCATATAAATTAGTAATGAGAAGTGTCTACCTTTCCAAACAAAAATGTAAAAAGAGAAAGGGGCAAAGGTAGTGTCTGCATTTTGTTAAACTTGCTGCTCGACACTGCTGCTGCTGCGATGATGTGTGTGCTGTCTGCTGCAGGGAATGACCCCGCTGATGTACGCTTGTGTCCGTGGTGACGAGGCCATGGTGCAGATGCTGCTGGACGCAGGAGCTGACATCAACAGTGAGGTGTGTCAAGTTTTTCCTGCTCTTCCTTCAACAGGAGTCTACAAAGATGCTAATGTTTAGTGTGTGTGAAACGTTAAAAGCATTGCATGTGGTGTACTGCGTCACATCGTCCTTCATCTCCTCCTCTTCTGTTATCGTCCATTTGCCTAAATGTGCAGCAGCTGCAGATCATGAGGCGCTCACAGTGGTTATGCTGCTGGGTTTTTCTTTTTCTCTCTCCCTGATACACAAGCAGTCTAAGATTGTGCAACTTTAAGCCAAAGATCAGTGGAGAACTGAGGCAGCGTCCTCGGAGAGACTCGGTTCAGTCGAGGCCTCATGATCTCATGATCCCCTCAGTCTTCATTAGTCACCTCAGCAGCATGTCCTGTTGTGTCAGGCTTGATTTGTTGCATTCATGACCCACGGCCTGCACACAACCAGCACTGTCGCCCGCAACATGAAGACGCGCTGCTTTTGAACCCGACTGCTCACTTGCGATGCATGCAGATGGTTCTTTTAGCAACCGCGCAGCCTCAAGTAGCAAAGAAACTCTCTTTCAAGGTGCACCCATAAATTATTATTGACAAAAACAGTTTTAAAGAAAAAAATAAAAATCCATTTACAATGTTGTTAGCAGGAAGTCTAAATCTTAAAACAAATATTACATTAATGGAAACTATAAAGTTCTGTATTTAAAGTATATAACTATAATTTAAGTAATAGTAGCTAAAGCAGGTAAAGTGTAACTTTAGTGCAGCAAAACTTTTACCAATTGCCCCCCACAAGCACCCTTTCTCCTGAAGCAGTGAGGAAGATGAGTGCCTCCGCGCTGCTCACTTGTGCCATGTGTTGGGCTCTGACCGGCCCGCTGTGATAATAGCGGTGGGGAGGTCAGGTCAGGGTGAGGCCCCAGCGGAACTGTCAACCTTCTAACCAGACTGATCAATCCACATGTTCATTAGAAGGTGAACCCAGTGAGGGGGAGCGCTCTGCAGACCCTGAGGGTCCTAGTTAATTACTCTGCTTTCTCCCGTAAAGCCCCTGGTCCTCCCTCTCCTCCCCTGCAGCTGCCTGTCTTGTAGCTCCATCGGCCGTGTAGTTATTTTAATGGCTTCCTATCTCTCTCCCACCTTTTCTCCCTCCCTCCTACCTGTCCAACCTTACCTGTGTCCCTTCCCCAGGTGCCAAACTCAGTGCACAAGCACCCCTCAGTCTTTCCCGAAACGCGCCAGGCGACGCCCCTCACTTTCGCCGTGTTACACGGACATGTGCCTGTGGTGCAGGTAGTGACACCCTTCCTCACCAGTGACTTTCTCATCATGACCTCTCGTTGTCTTTTAGCTCATGGTCATTGTTGTCTTTTTTGTTATTGTTGTTGTTGTTGTGCCATTGTGGAATCGGAATAATGATGCCTTTTCCTTTCTTTTCCAAAATATGATGCCATCGTTGTTGTATGCTAGGTTTCAAAATTTTATTTCAAGTCTAAACAGCAATTTCAATTTTAGCACAAACAAATCAGCCCATTTTAGGCAGTGAGAAATGGAACAGCGGTCGATCAGCTGAGTAAAAAGGCAGTAATTGTTATTGAACTTGTTTATCTAATCCTGTTTAACCTCCAGAAGGTCCAGCCACTGGATTTTTGATCATTAACTTAACTAATGGAAGCTGTTAAAGCCAGGGGACATCACAGTCTGCCGTCAGCGCCCATGCATCTGCTTATACTCTGCAGCATCCGCAAGATATAAACTTTTAGCCAGTCATTTTTCATTCTATTAGGTGACAAATATGATTAGAATTAGTAACTTGCTAAAATTATTTGCTTATGATATTGCATCCCAGGAAAGCTCTGGGTCATTATTCACTGCTGTATCAGATGTGCAGGAAAAAAAGGTGGGGTTTTTTTTATAATTTGAATAGGATTCATATTTTTAGATCTAATTTTGTAGAAACAAAGTGGAAAATATGTGTAAAAATTTAGAAGTGCCTTTGCTCAGTTTTCGTAAAATCAAAGGTAACAAATCATGAAAATTTCAAGGTAATTTGTGAAATTGATTTTAGCCGATTTGGGATAAAAGAAAATAAATACATCTCTATGATTTTTCTGATATGAAAAGACGTTCTTTAGAATCCACAGAACATCAGATTTAATTAGGAGGTCACCATCGTCTTTCTCTTCCTCCCATCATGCACCTGCAGCTTCTGCTGGATGCCAAAGCCAACGTGGAGGGGTCTCTCCAGGACGGGATGGAGAACTACACAGAGACGCCGCTGCAGCTGGCTGCTGCTGCAGGTACAGAAACCCAGCGTGTAGTCCAGCACCCTGCGTCCACAGATGGTGCAACACCTGACTATCACCTGGAGATGAACAGATAGAAAAAAACACACCCTCCTTTTTTTTCTTCCTTTTCTAAAAACTGTTTTTAATGACCAGGTAACTTTGAACTGGTGAGCTTGCTGCTGGAGAGAGGAGCAGACCCCATGGTGGGAACCATGTATCGCAACGGCATCTCCACTGCGCCGCAGGGAGACATGAACTCCTACAGCCTGGCAGCAGCTCATGGACACAGGTGGGGAGCGCACGTGTGGAGGACGGGTCCAGTCATCCACCAGGGCTGATACTGATGACAGATACCCCAGCTTCTGTTTTAGAGAGTCATTTAAATGGTGATCAATTATTCATCAGCACAAGGATTGTTTGTTTGTCTGAGTATTTTTCCTACAATAAACAGTTACACGTTCATTAATATTGCTGCCGCAGGTATGAATCATGACGCAGTTTGCAGAAAGACTCAAACACGTGTGTTAGTATTCATTTCCAGCACCGGATGAAAAGCTGGACAACAGAAAAAAACTTGGGGCGGTTTTTTTAAACCACTGACTATACTTCTTTTTGTGCCCTTGTTACTCTAGAAATGTGTTCCGTAGGCTGCTGTCCCATACAGAGAAAGGGAAAGGTGATGTCTTATCCCTGGAAGAGATTCTGGCTGAGGGTTCGGAGCTGGAGGGGAGAAGTCTGTCTCAGGTTGACCTGATCCGAACTGGGAAGGCCAAACTGAAAGCCCTGAGAGAAGCCATGTACCACAGTTCGGAGCACGGACACGTGGACATCACCATAGACATAAGGAGCCTCGGTCCGTTTTAACACAATTATCCTGTCGCTTGTAGACGTCGTTTACAGCTTTGAGCATTTTCAAGCTCACATTTATGTGTGTTGTCATTTCCCAGGGGTTCCCTGGACTTTACACACTTGGCTAGAGTCTCTGCGAACGTGTTTCTGTCAGCACCGCCGACCTCTCATCCAGGGTCTCTTGAAAGAGTTCAGCTGCATCGAGGAAGAGGAGTACACCGAGGAGCTGGTCACGCACGGCCTGCCCCTCATGTTTCAGATCCTCAGGGCCAGCAAGGTACGAGACTGGTCACCTGCAAGCAGCTGGAATTAAGAGGCTTTTCTGTTATCAGCCAGCTTTTAAACTCTTGAAAACTGACGGCTGTTGTGGTTGATCAAACACCTGAGATGTTTCTAACAGCAGAACTTCGACAGCAACTTGTTGGTTGTCTTTGTGGTGGAGGAGAGACAGGATAACGGGGTCATCTTGGGCCCGGTCGATGCATAAAACATTAAATAAGGGGACAGAGTCGTGCGGTGATCTGTGGAAGGATAAAAGAACATCAGATAAAAGTCTGTCATTAGAGTAAAAAAAAATTAAATGTTCATCAGCCTGCAAATTAAACCAGGATCAATCCTGCTTTAACAGAGGCCTTGTTTTCATGGAAAATGGTTTCTGACCTTCTTTTATGGAAAATCAGCCGATGCCAGCCACTTGTTATGGTAATAGTTTTTGTTCTTTTAATACTTTAAATTTTGTTGTGTGTTTCTCATGAATGATAACGAGCACGGTTCCTTTTCTGCCTGCCTTCAGAGCAGCGTCCCAGCCCGTTCCTTAACCCCGGACTCTGCTCTGTGGCGCCTGTTAGATTTGGAACAACCCATCGGTTCCCCTCTCGACGTTCCGTCTTTTTTCTGTGTCATCTTGCCCTGAGCTCGTTGCTGTTATGAGGTGTTTCTCAGAAGAAAACTGCAGCATTGGCACACACATACACGGCCACCTTGGCCCGCATAAGTTACTATTGTCAGTCTTGTGTCCTTGTGTCTTGGCTGACACACACTAGGGCTTACACACTAGGGATCCTCAGGCGCCGCTGGCTCTGTTTGCTCCGCCATCAGGACCAGAGACGTCAGCGCAGCCAAGGCCACTCTGACACAAGTTTATTTAGTTGCCAGCCACATTTTCTCCAAGCTGCCCACTGTGGCTCATTTCATTACACACCTTTGTTTTTGTCCCAGGCATAAAGTCCAGGGGAATTCTCAATTTCTCACCTAACCTTGATTAAAAGATTGTGGCGTTCAAGCATCACGGAGCAACGTGCACCTGCATTAAACAGAACACGTCCTTCTTGCTGCAGAAATTAGCACACACACAGAAGAACATCACGGGTCTGAGTCTGCGTGGCATGGCTGCATTCACTGGGTCTGCTGCAGGCCCTGAGGTTACAGAAGGAAACTGGTTGTTTGCTCCGGGTGGATTTGGGGGACGGTTAATGGCTCTTTGTTAGCTTCATGCTTTTGTAAGAGATGGCAGCCTGACTGCACACATGGGAAGGCTGCAGAGTCACACCCCACTGCCACCTGGCTCGATAAGCCGTAAAGGAAAAGAGGCTGAAAATGCTTTATAAAGAGGGTCTGTTTTGTTGGAAAAATGTGAGCCGAAAACCTGCAGAAGTCAGCCGTCTCTGTGTGGATGATTATCTGGTGGATGGTGGTGCAGGAGAGGATCGTGGCAGTAAGTGCCAGTGTTCTTGTCAGATATTGAACTCTGGCTGTTGGCTGAGTGCTGCCTGCCTAAACAGCTTTTCTCACATGTTGTGTTGATTTGCATTTTGACAGAATGAGGTGATCAGCCAGCAGCTAGCAGCAATCTTTACCCAGTGCTACGGTCCTTATCCCATCCCCAAACTGGCGGAAATCAAAAGGAAGCAGACATCACGCCTAGGTATCGACCTCTTGTGTTTTGTTTACTTTGAAAATTAAGAAGCACGTTAAATCAAACAGAAACACTACTTATTTATTTTTATTTTTAACTTTTTTTTTACTTGAATTCACTTTAACTCTTAAATTCTAAGCGACTATACTGTCATCTAGTGTTTAGAGAGGGGAAAAACAGAATAAATGCAGCAGAATTATATTCTCATTAACTTGATCTCTTTTTAAAATAAAGTTCATTAGATTACAAGTTTGGTGCTGTCTTTTAGATCCTCACTTCCTGAACAACAAAGACATGTCAGATGTAACATTTCTGGTGGAGGGGAAGCCTTTTTATGCCCACAAAGTTCTGCTCTTTACCGCATCCAACAGGTGCGTTTGGTTTATTTTTTCCCAAACATGCGTAGGCACGCACACATTAAATGTTTTTGCTTTTTTGTGTTTTGCTGACTCTCAAGGTTCAAAACTCTGCTGGCAAACAGACCTTGTGGGGAAAACACCTGCATTGAAATCAGCAACGTTAAATATCACATTTTCCAGGTGAGAAAGGATTGAGTTGTTAAACTACAGTATACAATCTCACAATCTCCTGTGTAAATTGCTTTTGTATTTATTCTTGCATTGCAGCTTGTGATGCAGTATCTTTATTACGGGGGGACTGAGACTCTGCACATCAGGAACACTGACATTATGGAGGTGTTTTATGCTTTATGTGTTCTAAAATGTAGAAAGTTTAAACAGTGTCACCTATGTTATCAGAAACAGTCATTTTAAAACCTTTAAATTCTAAATTTAGATGCCTAAATCATTTTAATGCTTTTTTCCAGCTCCTGTCTGCTGCTAAGTTCTTCCAGCTGGAGGCCCTGCAGAGACACTGTGAGATTATCTGCTCAAAGAACATAAACACAGAGACGTGTGTGGAGATCTACAACCACACCAGGGTGTGAAATAGCTCCAAAAATATATACATTAAACTGAATTAAATATGTACCTCATGTATATATGTTTGTTGACATGTGCTTCTCAGTTTCTGGAGGCTCCAGACTTGGCCTCCTATATCGAGGGCTACTTCCTGAAGAACATGGTGATCCTGATCGAACTGGAGCCGTTCAAGCAGCTGCTGTACGACGCGCCTCCGGACAGCCCTGGCGGTGACATCCTCCAGGAGCTGGAGAAAACTCTGGCCGTTCGCATCCAGTCCATCCACCTGTCCTCCTCCAAAGGTTCCATCGTCTGACCGCCCCCCCTGCCCCCCCGCCCCTCCCCAATGCCACATCAGAGAGTTTCTATTCAGAGTCGTACTTGAAATGAATCCAACACTTAAAGGGAAAAAAACAGACAAACTTGTGAACAGTTTCCATCTCTGCCTCATCAGTCGCTTGTTTGCTTACCAGTCTGCCTTGGTTCAGGTTGCAGTGCTGTACAACCGTTCATAAACTGAATATATTCTGCTACAAACTGCAAAAAGCAAAATCAGTGCAAGACGTTCCCGGTGTTCCCAGCTGGACGTCTCTGTGTGTTGAATCAGGCGGTGCTAAAGGAGGAATAAAAGCAGTTGAGTGTAAATCAGTAACAGCAATATAAGCCATCCGTGTTCCCGTTCCTGGTTGTGAGAAAGAAAGTCTGACTCCTGCTTTCCCTGTTTGCTTTAACGTGTACAGAATGAAATAGTTTTTATATTTTAAAGCTCATTCTACATTTTCTGCGCTGAATCCTTGTTAAGCCAAACCAGCCGGGCACAGGTCTCCTCTCCGTCCACTACTGTGTAAATTTTGTTCATAAAAGACAGAAGTTATTGATAATGTAAGTAACTGTATATATCCACAGACGTTCCCATGCGTTTCAATGCTGTGTAGCGCTGTAAATCTTTTGAATATCTGTGTTTAAATGTTGCATGTTGGAGGAGAAGCCGCTTCTACATGTGGACACTTGAAATTCAAGGCAGTTATTTTTCTCATCAGCATGAGTTCGTAAATGTGTCAGATGATGTGATCTCGTTGTGTGCGAGGGGTTCGGAGCCACATCTGGGCTGATGTCCTGTCAGGGCACATGGACGAACCTGTTGGTGCCTCTCTGTTAATGAAAGGGAAATGATTCTGTTGAACCAGAATTGTTTTCCATATACTGTCATTTCAGTAACCATTGTGGAGTTTCCTTTCAGAGGGTTACCAACAGATCTGTCCATGGGTGTGAAGTACGTGTGTTCGGTCCATCTTTCCTCTGTGGAAATTAAAACGGCGAATCAGCTCAGGCTGGTTTAAAAACAGTTCTGGGTCTGCGTCTTGCTTGATGTTGACTTTTGCCCTGTGCTGCTCTGTTCTTGGCCTCCTGATGGTTGGATCTCAGCGGGGCTGTGATTGGCCACCGTGGTGGGGGACTGTGCTGGGATGGCGGCGTAAAATCAGAGGATAAAGATGGAAAGAAAAAAGAAAGTGCAAATAACTGTTACAAATGTACATCCAGAGGATTTAACAGCGAGGTAAAGACAAGTGAAACAGTATTTAGGTTAATGCAAATTACCCATGGGCTCTGTTGCATGTTTATGTAATATGTGTTTATTTTCTGTGTAAAAAAATGTAACTTTTAATTTTATATATATAGGATTCATGCAGATACATAATAATAACCCAACTGTTAAATTTTGCAGCTGCTGGACCATGTTGAAAATGTTGAACAGATGCATCTAAATATTTCTTACGACCAAATAATTCAAAAATATAAAAAAAAATGTCTTTAAGGAAAACCCCATATTGGGCCATATGAATAGAATTTCAGTAATTACTTGTATAAGTGTGTGTGTGTTTAAAAACCAAATGATATCTAATATATAGATACATTTAGTTATTTTATTATTTAAACACCATTTTCTCTTCCTGTAATGTGCAGAACTCTATAAAATAATTCAGCCTGCTGAGTTAAAATGGTTCAGCTAACGTATGAAAGTAAAAACTTTCTCCGGATTTGTTTGTCCCCCATCTCTAATTTATTTTGTTTTTTGTTCGCATTCTCATTTGGGTCATATCATTTTCCCTTCAGTGCCCTTAATTTTTCCTCAGGTCTGTCCTAACATACTGTACCACATCATATTTGGAGTGCAGTCTGTGTGTGTGTGTGTGTGTGTGAGACGAATCCCACTTGCACCTATGCGTGCTTTGTGTGTGTCAGGCATTCAACTGGTGAGGAACGTGGTGAGGATTGTTAGGTAGTCACCATGGTTACCACTGGCCTGAAGCAGTGTTATGCTCTGAACCTCTGTGGTAATAAAGACTGAAAGAAAACTTGACACGCACGCACACACACACACACATACACACACATAGTGTTGCAAAACAAGATGATTCAGTCCACAAAGAGTTATGAGAAATGGGATTTAAAGAAAAAACAGACAATAATCAGATCTGGCTGACTTGTTCCTCGTGATCACTCCGTCTAATTTTTAAAGCACTGCTGGGCATCCAGATTTACTGGGCTGTGAACGGCAGCTAGACGGGCGTCACGAGTGGAGCCCCACAGGGGGACACAATCACTTATTCAGGCCAAAACCGACGGTTTGCTGGTCTACAAGTGCGGCTGAGGTCTCGTTTAGCTCTGTTTTTGTGCATGTGTGTCTATGAGCAAACAAGAGGGTAAAAAGGATGTTTGCCTGACTAACTCTGCCCCCTTCTCGAGCCCCTCCATCCTCCCCTTGTTGTCATGCACAGACGCTCTCCCTTTGGCACAAAGTAGCCTGGCAGCACAACAGCCGTGTGTTTTAGCTCCACGCTTTAAAGGACTCCAAAAAAAAGAAAAAAAAAACTTTTCAGACTTGTTTCAGAGAAACATCATGCAAAGGGAGAGAGAGAGAGAGAAAGACAAAGAGAGAGAGAGGGAGAGAAAGAGAGGAGGGAGGACAGTGAGGGAGCAACAGTGAACAGAAAGAGTTGCAGACAAGAACAGGCTGTCCTCCATGTGCTGCTTTGATTTCACCCGATAGAGGAGACTTCTGTTGGAAAATATCTGGGGAAGACATCAGAAGACCAGCAAAAGGTGAGAGGGAGCAGAGAATTATCAGGAGAAGAAAATTAGATTTGTGATCCTTTGATAGTGATGCATGAGGTTCCTAACTTTTGGGGTTTAACCACTTACACAGATTTACTGTAAAAACGTATATTTGAAGTTCGTGTGTGTGTTTGGGGAGGGGGGGATACATTATTCTTGGAGTTGACTCCAACTTTTAAGAAGGAGAAACATTCAAATTCTAAAACTTATTTATTCCACATTCTTGACCGGTGACGGGTTGAGCCTTT